>JASDQU010735714.1:292474-349607 GCA_032191745.1 Picea mariana | reverse complement strand
CCTTTTTAATATAATTAATCCTTTTTTAAGGGTTATTGGGCTTTTTAAGAGCCTAATTCTTGGGAGGAAGTTGGATATTGAAACCAACTTTCCCAACTATTTAACCAAGGCCATGTTGAGGCCATTTGGTCATGCTTTGGAAGCTTTTTGACGGTTTTGGAGAGCAGAGATGCTGAGGCAAAGCCAGGTCAAAGCCAGTTTGAGGCAGAGGAGTTGTTGAGGTAAAGATGTTGTCGGACGATTTCTGAGAGTTCGGTATATCCGTTTCAGGTGCCGTAAGTTGTGCAAGATTCTAGAGATCATGGCGAACAAGACCAGATCAGTCTAGAATCCAAACGGCAATGTAAAGATGTACTAATAAACTTTCTAAAAGAAATCAAGAAGCCTCCCTCACAGAGAAAAGGCCCGGAGACGTAGGCAAAGTTGTGCCGAACTCCGTTATCAAGCTTGTGCATTATGGTTTTCTGTTATTTATTGCATTTCAAATTTGCATATATGTCTATGGCTGTATAATTCATTTGCTTTTCCTCGTTCTTTCGTTAAAGTTTCCCAATGGTCATTTAATGCATGCAAATAATAACTCAACCATAGTCATTTCGAAAAATCCTGCCGGATCAATCACCAACAAGATCCCCTGCATCTTGAAGAGTAATTTATGCCCACTTGAGCCTCTTCTCTGGATTTGCATATGCATCTGGATTCTCTAACTCTGCATCTGACTATACTGATTTTGTATCTGAATCATCTAAGTCCTCTAAATTAGAACTCTCATCTGAAGAAGATTTGGAATGTGCATGCTCATCATCTTGAACAGGTGGAAGAATGAAGACGTATGCATGCGATTGTTGAGGTACATGCGAGACACTTTCCTCGAATTGGACACTTTGCTCACTGATGAGCCAATCTGAGGAAAGATAAATAAGTCGATATCCCTTCACATCGTCGGAGTATCCAACAAAAATACACTCAGTTCTTTGTGGATGAAGTGCCTTCTTCTTTTCAGAGGGAATCCGAGCCCATGCACGTGAACCGAAAATATGAAAGTGGGTCACTTCCAATTTGAGGCTGATCCAAGCCTCGTAGGGGGTCTTATCCTTGACAGATCTATGGGGAGATATGTTTTGGATGTATTTTGTGTAATTAAGTGCTTCGGCCCATAGTCTCTATGGTAGTGACTTTGCATGCAACATGCAAGATGCCATCTCTTTTAGAGATCTGTTTTTCTGCTCAGTAACTCCGTTTTGGTGCAGAGTATAGGGAACTGTGTGTTGCAACTGAATCCCTGCCTCATGAAAAATATTTTTTATCTCATGATTGACATAATCTCCCCCGTTATCAATTCGAAGGACTTTGATTTTCTTTCCGGACTGTGTCTCAACCAGGGATTTGAAATATTTGAGGTGTTGAAAGACCTCGTATTTTTTTCCTGAGAAAGTAAATCCATGTGAAATGTGAGAAATCATCAACAAAAATGAGAAAAAACCTCGCTTTGCTGATAGATGGATGCAGAAAAGGACCCATGAGGTCACTATGGATCACATTAAAGGCGTGGATGCTCTCTGATACTTTCCTTTGTTGAATTTCTCTTGAGGGTGTTTTTCAAGAACACATCGCTCACATAATCCCTTGGAGAAATGGATGTTTGGTAGACCATCAACCAATATTTGCTTGCTAAGTTGTTGCATATATCTGAAATTCAAATGTCCAAACCTTATGTGCCATATCCTACTACTTTCATCAACATGGGTAAGCAATAAAGCAAAAGCTGGTTCAATAAATTCAGAAAAATGTATACAATCTAGATTGATGATTTACCTCACCGATAGAAAACCTGGAGCTGGTTTGCATGTCATAGATGTCCAATGCATTTAGTTTGAATATGAATTTATTTTTGGTGTTGGAATTTGTAATCTGATACATGAAGAGAAGGTTGACGAAAATTTTGGGAACGTGCAACACATTCTCGAAGATTCCGTTGGTGAGTTCAACCCTTTCTTTTCCAGTGACTTCGACTAGAGAGTTGTCCCCCATCAGAATAGGAGGACCTTTGCATGCATCCAATGAATAATAGACTTCTTTTTTGGCATCCATGTGATGTGATTCTCCTTATTCTATGATCCAAGCATCGGGAGAGGAGTTGATGGCAATCAAGGCATGGCTAGAATTGCCTTTCTTGGGATTTTGATATTTTGGCTTCTTCTTCTTGGCACCCTTGGGGATGCGATATCCAAGGTTATTTGAGCCATTATATCTATTTGTTTCTGCATGCATGTGGATTATGGATGGAATCCTTTATGGCAGTATGAGCATTTCTCCCCTTTTCTTCCCTTTCCCCCTTTTGGATCTGGAGGCATCGATGAAGGGTTTTGTGTACCATTCCTTCTTTAGATGTGCATGATTTTTCCTTTTGTATTTATCTTTATATTTCTTATATTGATGGCTCTCATCTTTCACTGTAAGTGCGTGCACCTTTGGGCCTTTTATTTTTCCCATGTTGATGAGCTTGGTTTTCTCTTGTGTCAAGGGTTCGATAAAGTCCTCAAGAGAAGGCATATTCCAGGTGGATCCAGAGGTGAATCTGACTGAATGGAATGTGGACATGAAAACAGATAATTCAGGACCAAGTTTGGAGAGAATGGTGAGAACCATTTTTTTCTCCTCCTTAGATTTACCAACCCCACAAGCTTTGAGTTGCGACAGTAAATCCTTGAAATTTGTAAAGAAATATTGGATATTGTCGAAGATTTTTGGATCCAATATGAGAAATTACACCTCCAGCATGTGTCCCCTCATATCTTCCTGTTTTCTAAAGAGCCCTTCCAAGGTGGTCCAGACTTCATTTGGATTCTTATAGGAAGATATGTGAAAAAGGAGATCGAGAGAAATAAGACTGCAAATTGTTCTGAATGCTTCATCCCTTCGATTTAAATACTTGGATTTTTCTATGGCTGATGTCAGTTATGTATTTGTATTCAAGGTTAGCCTGTACAATCCTCTGGTTTGGAGATGAATCATTATTCTCTCCTTCCATGCAAAATATTTGTAAGGTGTAATAATGTATTCTTTTGGGAAATCCATCTTTCCACTGTCTTCAATCTTTTGTACCTGCAAAAAATTTGGTGTATATTTTTCTTAGCAGTCCGTCAACTTTGATACCATGTAAATGTGTTGAAATTGCACATAATATATCTAGCTAAAAAATACCACACACATTTGCAGAGAGAAATTGAGAAAGAAGAAGAAGGAGAGAAAGAATGGAAGAATTCTCATTAATTGTTATGAATAATGAATAATTTACACATGATATACTCTGTATAACTCAATCAATGCAAACTGGAGGAGAAATAATACGCTGTGGTGGTGGTCTAGAGTGATCTGGACACACACCAACAATTATGGGAGTGAACTTCCACCTAGTCTAGTCTCTCAGGCAGTTACGGGAGTGAACTGCCACCTAGCTAAGTTAACTAGTTAACCAGTCTTCAATTAACTAACTGAAATAGAGTGTAGTGAGGAGTAGATCAAGGAATCAAGGGTAATGTGCCAGTCTGGTGATGAAACCAAGGAAAGTGCGCATTGGCATGGTGATGATCCCAATGTTGCATGGTGACAAAACCAATGCAACATCTAGAGGATATGGGTTTTCCATCCTCCATTGATCCATTTCTCAATGTTATAGTTCTAGTTGAGCCTCTCATTAAGGTCCACTCCAAGATATATCTATGAGTTAACTTCCTCTAAGTTGTTATTTTCATACATGACATTAGTGCATGCAATCTTTCTGGATTTGATTATCATATCTTTGAGAATTCATTATTGAGATCAGACAAAAATATCACTAGAAGAACATTATCACCAACTTAAAGAAGGATGACGACTATTCCAACAAAAGTAGTGCCAACACAACCTAATTTTTCCAAACAAGCCCCTAGTTTGATAATGTAAATGTAAAAAAGGGAAGAGGACAAGGGGTAACCTTTCTTAACCCTTATATTACAATTAATTTGTTTTGACCAACCCTTATTGTTCATAAACTTAGCAATAACTATTTTTACTGATTCCAAAGTTTATCTCTAAGTACTATATCAAAATCTTTCGTAATGTTAATTAAGACCATAGAAGATTGTTTTTATTATCTCGACATTCCTCTACTATAATCCTTTTTTTTTCACAGAAACATGAAAAATGCATTTATAAAAGTTGTGTTAGGTGTAGAGAGATTATGTCGCCTTGTAGATTTTTCCAAAATTCCAAGTTCATTTCCATCTGATACACAAAATTTATGCTAGAGTTTTTCTGAGTTTATACATTCCTTATCTCATGCTTAATTACATTGAACTTGAATATATATACTTTTCAAAAAATCCTAAAATATAAACAAAAAGACACTCAATATATACTTATGGAGGATTGAGAGGGTCCTAGTCTTCTGGTTCTTCATTTCTGGCGTACTGCAGTGAGGCGTTCATGTCTTGAATTTGTTTTCGAGCTCCCGAGGATGATGCTACATCTGTGATCCAGGTGGATATTGGTGGCCACCCACCTTTAACTACTCAAAACAATTTTCTGGCAATTTTGGTAATTTACTATTTTTAGCAGTTTTTAACTTTCAGGGCCATTTTGAGGGCCTAAATGAAGGTTTTTAAGGATCATGCTTCTCAATGCTAGCCAAAGTATCTAATTTATCCCTCAAAATTAATCTCTTGGATGATACCTTTCCAATGAGCTATCATGCGCCCCAAATTGAGATCGTATTCCGAAGTTACGCCCCCAAGAAGTTGATACACCAAACAACCCAAAACGGGGTCCACAAAATTGTTGGTTTTTCATCTTTTGGGGTTAGGGTTTTGGATTTTATTTATGATAAAAATGCCTTTGGAGTCTCATTTTAAAAACATGTTCATGCGAATGCGAGTAGCAGACACATCTCTTCTCAGAGATAAGTTGCCACCATTCTGGCGAGTCTTTCAATCTGTATTTTTACAGTCTTTGTACATTCTCGCTCATTAATAGAAAATTGTGTATTACTATATCTCTATGTTTATGGTTGCATCTATGATACATTTCTATTATATTATTGTATATATGAGATATATCTGCTCTCATTTTGTGCCAAAAATAATCTGGATCAGTGGTTTCAGAGCAAGCTGCTCTTGATCGTTTTTTTCAGTGCATGTCCCTGACGAGGTCCGAGTATAGCAACTTGGGTCTTGAGATTGTCTCTCTTGAATACAATTGCTCTCACACTCCCAATAAAGCCTCGATGGTGGAAGAAAAAAAATGACAGAGCAAACGATTCTATCAATTTGTTGCTTAAGCAAGCTCTCACGCGACAGAGGGACGAAATGATGGAGAATTTTTCCCACATCCTTCAACACCTGTTGATAGCAACAGGTGCATATTCATCAAACAACCACTTTGGAAGCACCTGTCCTTTCAAGTTATAGGTTGTTGGGTATGTGTTATATTCTTTGAATGAGTAGTAGTGTTCACATATTTAGGTGGTTTTTCGTCACATGGTTTTTTTGTCGATGGTTTTCTATTTCCGGTTAAGGAATTAGGGTTGTTGACTAATCCAGGTCATTGGTTTACGTTTTTGGATGTCGTTGGCTCCTATATGTATATTGTATTGTAAAAAATGTATCATGGTGAATGAATATAGAATATGTTGGTTTTCTCAGTTTGGGTTTCCAAGGGAAAAATCTCTATGTAATGTTTGTATTTTCCATTGTATATTTTTTGTTCTTTTACTGAAAATATGTTTGCAGTAGATATTGTACAAGGTTAAAATCTACACAGGTTAATTTTGATATTCCCATATTTGAAGTTCATATAGATGCGGATGCCCTAGACAAATGGTTAAATCTATTAGAAGGTTATTTATTTGTTCATAATTTTTTTGACAGGGAAAAGATCACCTTCACACTCCTTAAATCTCTCCCCCATGTCAAACATTGGTGTGAAACTTATTGGGAGAAAAGTTCCACAGAGGAATCTGGAATATATGGGGCCGAGCCCACTTGAGGTTTTTTTATGGATGCGGTAAAGGAACAGTATTACCCTGTTGGCAACTATGAGGACCAGAACATGAGATGGACCACACTGCGGCAAGAGAGGGGTCAAGAAGTTATGGATTTCACCAATAACTTCCATACCTTGTGCACCAAAATGGGTATCAAATACTCTGAATGAAATTTGGTTCTGAAATACCGTGGGGCTCTACACAAATACATCCAAACTGAAATGAATTTTCTGGACATCTCATCATTCAGTGTTTTTTATCGATATGTTGTTAAAATCGAGCATAAATTTAAGCACCGGAACAAAAGGGAGTTTGGGTCTACAAATCTTCAACAACCAAAGTATGATAAAGATGCCCCTAACAAACAATCTCCCAAAAACTAGTCCAATCGATAGGAAAAGAAGGGTCATGGAAAGACAAATAAGGACATCGAAAAATGGTGTGATTTCCACAAAATCCCCTGGTACAACACTGAGGAATTTCACTCAAAACATTCATTGGTGGTCAAGATCAAAGACAAGGAACCAAACTTTGATTCATAATCTGATTCTAAAAATACTGGTAAAAGATAGATCACCAACGCAGACCCCACTATTATTGTCGCGAACGAAACAATTCAACCAAAAGAACCAATAGATCCTGAAGAGGGGGAGCTCCTTTTTCATTCACAGATGTGGGTGAAGGGGACCCCACTGCATTTTATTGTTGGTAGAGAAAGCCGGAAGAGATTCATCTCAACAGAGGTTGTCAAATAGTTGGGATTGTCGACAACACCACACCCACATCCATACAACATTAGATGGCTTCGCCATGGATGGGATCTCCATGTCAGCCAACAATGTTGATTGTCATACGACATCCAGTCCTTCAAGGATGATGTATTATGTGATGTTTCCCCACTGGATGTTTGTGATGTTCTCTTGGGCCAACCCTATATGTTGAAGTGCCATGTTTTTTATGAGTCTCGACCCCGCAGTGTCATTGTTTCTCTGGGGGGGTCATCTCTACAGAATACCAGAGGTAGTTCCAACTATTGTTCTATAACACACCCATGGTGGGGTGTAAAAATTTTGTTCTCCTTAAATAATCAAATCCTCTATCCATGGTCTCTAATTTGGATATTGGGGCCTAGCCCCTTTTTCTTTGGCAACCATTGCATATTACCATGGGATATGACCGAACGCCAAGGCCACAGGCGCCTATTCCGGTGCTTTGGAACTTTAGGCTTTGGGAGTTTTTGATTTATCACACGCCAATTCCTCTAAAATCCGAACTGGAAAAGTTTTGAACTGGTGAGAAGGGATTAATGGTCCCTACTCTCCCTCAATATCAATGACCCTCAATGACTTTGGGCCTCCAGGCTTCGGTGGAATTCGAAGCACCTCCTCGCAAAATCTCTGGAGTACTAATCCTCCAAAGTGCACCATCTGACACTGCATGTCCTTGTGGATTTCGATGGTCCTGATTCACTTTGGGACTTCGACGTTTGGGGGTCTCGGACGCTCACAAAACCTTTCCTCTCAAATTAATCCGTACCCAGAGTTCTAGATCAAGCACCATGCATCCGTTGTAAATCATTGACTTAGTTTCATTTTGGGATTTCGACATTTGGAAGCTTCAAATGTTTTTGCA
This sequence comes from Picea mariana, assembly GCA_032191745.1. Classification (NCBI taxonomy): domain Eukaryota; kingdom Viridiplantae; phylum Streptophyta; class Pinopsida; order Pinales; family Pinaceae; genus Picea; species Picea mariana. The sequence goes on along the minus strand of JASDQU010735714.1, from coordinate 341,953 downwards.
GCTTTTTTATCCTGGAGCATTTTCTTTTGGATTCAAGGATCGTGCGCCATGTGTCCTTCCAGATCAATGGTCCTGGTTTACTTCGGATCTTCGGGATTTTCTACCTCTCCACACTTCCTTTCTCCCAAAATGATTTCACCCGAATTTAACGTTCTATCGACGCGTGTCTCCCATGAGTTGACGACTACAAATCACTTTGGCTATTCGGGCTTTGGGAGTTTCGAATACTCCAACGCCTTTCTCCTCCGAAGTAGCTATCTCCAAAAATGGAATTTCTACTAACACCTATCCTCAGTTGACGGACGACTCAGATGAACTCTGGCTCTCCAGCCTTCGAGAGTTCTTGTTCCACGTATCCCTTTTTCTCCCAGAGTKATTTCACCCGAAGTCGATGATCTGTCGACACGTGTCTCCCCCAAATCGACGACTGCAATTCACTTCGGCTCTTCGGGAGGTTCAACCTCTCCACACTCGCTCTTTCCCTGAGTGATTACACCTRAAGTTGAGGATTTTTCGACACGTGTCCTTTCTCTCAGATCGACGATACAGAAGGACTCTGTTACTCCGTGGATTTCCAAAGGAACTCACGACTATCCACCTAGAAAATTTTCTAGGTTTGACGGTCATGATCCGACCAGTACCGATGTGTTCGTCGATCGATGACTTATAGTGATTGTGGGGCCCCAATGTGTGCACTATTTATCAAAGAGCTCAACCTCCGCAATCTTAAAAGTATTCAACCAACTTGGTGTAACCGGAGTTGTTTATCTTCCAACCCGACGACATAAACGAAGTTGGTGAATTGCAGGCCGTGAACTAGCGCATCCACTAATTTCACCTTCGCGCTCTGCAATGATTCCCCACCATCGATATTTATTCATAGATCGATGGTTCACAATGGTTGCAGGTTCCAACCTCTGCAATCTGGGAAGTGCTCACTCAAATCTAGTCTAATCCTAGTCGTTGATCTTCCATTCCCAACGAGATCAATGACATTGGTTGATTGTGGGCCATGAACTAGCATGTTCGTTAATTTCACTTTCGTGCTCCGCAATGGTTCCCAATCATCAATTTAATCGAGCGGCTAGTGGTTGATTCGTTAACTCCTGTGGGTATTTGATTTGATCTGACGATCGAGATGGCTTCTCCTCCCGTTAAACGGCTCGCATCCATATTCATTGTCATATTTTTAAGTTGTCTACGGTTCTTGTTACTCCGGTAGTTCGGGTAACTTGACTATCGTGAAATTTGAAATCTTAGAGCTTCGATCTCCTGAGGTTATGAAACCTTCATGAGATAACTCCTTTAGTGCAGGGTTCATAGACCCAGGTCACATGGACCTTCAGATGAATCTTGGGCTATTAACCCTACTCTTAGTTGGGTTTTTGGTTAAGGACTTAGGCGCAAGTTCAAAGTATTTTAGGCTACTGGTCTGAAAGGAATACCTCCCAACTCATAGAACTTTAATCTTTGAAATAGGGCAAGGTAAACTCGTGAGGTTACCGAAATGGTAGCAATGCCAAGAGGTCTACTCCGACTTTGGAACTGTGTTGTAATTACCTGGGGAAACACCTTCGATGAATTAAACTGGAGCATATGGACAATCAAGAAGAAGCCTAAGTTCTCAAGGGAACAAAAACATACTCATAACTTAACCTTTTCAGTGCAGAACCATTTACAAATAAGTAAATACATGCATGAAACTATTAATTCCCAATTCAATGCATAAAGTATAGAGACACTTATCAGAACCAGATAATGTGAATCGACTGATGGAAAGGGTGCCTGTTTCCACCCAACCATAGGCTTGGTCACTCCTAACGGATTTACCACTAGCCACCCCCGAGATAGACCACGATGCTTTTTGATTGGAAATCTTCTTCCAGCTCAGAAATAGATAGGGGCGAAAGTTACTCTCCTTCTCTCATCTTAGTCTCTATTTCCCGCAATCAGAACACACTCTTTTTCACAATTATTCTTCGAATCCCCGATCTTCCACACTCATCTTTTCACTCTTCAGGGATCTCCTCTCCGTCCCCCACGCTTTCCTTTCTTGCATTTCCCAGCAAGATTGCATGTGGCCCGAATTCATAGTCTGTGGTTAGGTCTGGAAGCCTTACAGATGGGTGGTTTGCCCGATCCCCTCATTAACTCTTGAGGAGATATTCCCACCTACCAGAATGACTATAATTCATTCCTGGGTCAGAGGGTTGTTATGATCCTGAGCAATTAAATCCAACACAGTACTGATTTGGTGGAGGTTAACGCAACCATTCTTGGTCCCCTCCACCACCTTCTCATAGAATTTGTGGTCTCTCTTAACACATCCCCTTTCCAGCAGTCATGCAACACGTATCCATTTTCTATTAAAATAACAGAATTTACATTCATCGACCTTTTATACAAAGGTCCATCAAATCAAACATTCACACCTTTGAGTTTTCCATAGTTCCTTGGCCAATATAGTTATATTTATAAACTGGGGGAAACATGATGTTACAATTCCCTCCCCCTTAAAGGAACATCATCCTCGATGTTCTATCTATCAACATAATATGTATGTACAGAAGTAAACAAAATCAGATATGCGTGTCTGATGGCATCCTCCATTTCCCACGTAGCCTCATCTGGGCGAATGTGTTTCCACTGCACCTTGACCTGTGCAATGGTTCGGTTCCTAAGTGAGGTTTCCTTCCTGTCTAGTATGCATTAAGGTTCTGGCAAGAATTATCCCTCCAGCTCCACTTGGATCACAGATTAGTAAATTATATGATTAGATTCATGTACTTATTTATTCAATAATGAAACATGGAAAACATTATGTGCCTTTAATGTGGGAGGAAGTAATAGCCTATAAGATATAGGTCCCACTCTATCTAAGACTTCAAAGGGTCCACAATATTGGGTTTCTATCTTGGCACAAGATCCCATTCTCAGGGAGATTTTCCTGGGTCTAACTCTGAGATAGACATGGTCTCCTGTCTTGAACTCTCTGGGGGTTCTATTTTGGTCGGCGTAGCTCTTCTGTCTATCCTGAGAAATTTTCAGATTTTTCTTTAACTGAATCACTTGTTGCTCCATTTCTTTCAATATGTCTGGTCCAATTGAAATTATATCCATTAGATTACTCCAACTAATGGGAATTTTTCACTTTCTACCATAGAGGGCTTCAAAAGGGCTCATCTTTAGTGACTCTTGATAACCGTTGTTGTAGGAAAATTCCACCAATGGCAGGTAGTCTTCCCACTTCTTAGGTTGATGCATTACATGCATCCTTAACATGTCTTCTAATGTTTGGTTTACACTTTATGTCTATCTATTAGTTTGGGGGCGATAGGTTGTGCTAAACAACAGTTTAGTCTCAAGACCAGCCATCAAGGATTTCCAAAAGCTTGAAGTGAATTTTGTGTCTCTATAAGATATAATCTCTGTAGGCATGCCATGTAGTCTGAATATCTCCTTCATGAATATGTTGGAAATATCTATTACCTTGCAAGTTGACTTGACAGGGATGAATTGAGCAGACTTACTCAATTTGTCCACCACTATCATGATGGCACCATTCTGCTTAGTCGATCTTGGTAATCCGGTGATAAAATCCATGGAAATGGTTTCCCATTTCCATTGTGGAATTTGTAGGGGTTGTAACAACCCTACTGGGTGTCGGTGTTCTGCCTTAACTTGTTGGCATTCTAGGCACTTATCTAGATAGTCATCTATGTCCTTTTTCATTCTAGGCCAATGGAATTTTTTCCTAGTGGTCATGATCATTTTCGGATACCCTGGGTGACCAGTATATGGTCTCTTGTGTTGATATTCAACAAGAAGATCCTATTGAAAATTATGCACCTACACTAGGATGGAGCCTCATGTTATTTTTAGGTTGAAGTCTATTTTTAGATGATGAGAAAATTCTATTTATAGATGATTTCTATTTATAGATGGTGAGTGAATTATATTTATAGATGTATATCGACTATTATTATCCCTTAATAATAGTTGGACAATAAATATTAATCTATTCTCAATGAGCACTTGCAAATAGTTAATTGAAGTGGAAAATCAGTTAGCTATAGGAAATTCGAGTTCAAAGGTTGATTGGTCGGACATGCAAGTCGAATTAGTTGTAACTGAGTGATTCGAAGTTGTAATAGAGTTATATGTGTAGTTATGTGAGTTGTAAAGTAGTTTAACTCAGTTAAGTGAGTTAAGATCAATTGTACTATGTGTAACTGAACTTACGCTAGTGAGAGATCAATGAATTAATTATTAATTAATTCACAATCAGTGGTCTCACATGAAACTGAATATTTACCACTGTTAACTACATGCATGTCAGATCTAGTGGAGACCCGGTTGAGATGAAGGTGAAAGGGATAACTTGACTATCAGTTGTGACTTTAGTGGGTGCACTCATGCAACAACACACACATTGGATGTTCCCATGAGGATTGTGCAGACCAGGCAAGAGGATTCCATTCATTGCAGGGATTCCATTAGCAGGGATTGCGCAGAGGAGGCAGGTTGTCTGGAGACAGTAAATTGGCACATGCATTTGCCAATTTTTGTATGACAACGTGAGACGATTGTATATTGTACTAATATCTCTTGGATTAGAGTTTTGTATGAGATTGTTTCATGATCCATAATATATACATAATATATGATAGTGGGATTTTTATCTTTATGCTTTCCCGGTAAAACATTTGTGTTATGTGTGATTGATCTCTCTTCTTGATATTGCAATTGGCGATCGTGTTTTAAATTCTGCAAAAAATTTAGTCGAAGTGATTATGTATTTAATAGTGGCATATAATTGTTAGATCAAGAGAATCCAGGCAATACATAATTTGTTTTAAAATTTCTACATGGTATCAGAGAATAAAAGATTGTAGAAGCTTAGTTTGTGATTCGATAGAATTCAAATTTGCAGAAAGACTTTCTTGGTGCTACAGCTGATTCAAGATCAAAATGGCTTTCAATGGCTTGAGGTTAGAGTATGCTCTCGAGGGAATCTCAAACTACATTGCTTGGAAGGACAGGATGGAGGCAGTACTTGAAGACAATGGCTTGAAGGAATTCATTGACAAGGATGTTCCCAAGCCAGATGTTGTAGACATTGCAAATCTTGATGCATGGAAAAAGAAAGTGGAAAAGGCGAGGATAATCCTATTGGAGGGAGTACGAGACCACATTGTCTCAAAAATCCATGGGAAAGACACACCATATGCAATGTGGAAGGCTTTGACAGATCTATTCCAAAACAACAATGACCATAGGAAATTGGCGCTCAAATATAAACTCAGGAAGATCAAGATGGAGAAGGGTGACTCCATTCCAAAATATCTCATGAAGTTTGTCCAATGTTAGGATGAGCTGGGGAGTGTGGCAATAACATTCGTTAATGATGATTTGGTGACCTTGGATCTCCTAGGACTTCCCAAGAATTGGCACAATTATCAAGACTTTGTCAATGGAAGGGAAAATTTTCCAGATTGGGAATGACTATGGTTGGATCTAGCGTAGGAGAAGTTTAGGTGAAACACCAGAGATGGCTATTCATCAAAACATGATGATGAAGAGGATTGTGATTTGGATACCAAGGAAAGGAAAGGGAAGGGGAAGAAATTCCATTCAAAATCCAATTCTATAGGCAATACACTGTATTTTCCCAAAGCGAAGTGTTTTTACTGTCATGAACATGGGCATCTCGCTACTAACTATCAGCAGAAGAAGAAGAACAAGAAGGGTGTTGGAGCTGAAGCTAGTGAGGCCCGTGCCTCACAATTTGAACTTGATTTCTCCTTGATCACATGCATGGCGTCAAGTGCATTGGGATCGGTGTGGTATTTGGATAGTGGCGCTTCCTTCCACATGACGGGAGATAAGGAGCTTTTCAGTGACTTGGAGGAGAAAGATCTCAAAATGCATATAGAGATGGGCAACGATGGAGGATACAGTGTGAATGGCATTGGTACCATTACCTTTTAGAGGGAGTCAGGTAAACCATTTCAATTGAAAGATGTTATGCATGTTCCAGGTTTAAAGAAAAACTTGGTCTCGGTCGCAATGTTGGAGGACAGGGGCTATGACGTTGTTTTCAGCGATGGAAAAGATTTCCTGCGACACAAAACAACGGGTCAAGTCAAGAAGATGGGGATTCGAGTTAAGAATATCTACAAGTTGGAGGTATATGGTTGTGCTTCCATGATGGGCAAGGCAAAAAAAGTGGTGAGCTAGGATGAGGGAAAATTATGGCATAGGTGATTGGGCCATCTTCATCATGGAACCTTGAAAATCATGCAGAAAATATCTACTGGACTTCCAATGGGAACACTTGCTCAGTTAGATCAGTGCAAGGGTTGCACCATGGGGAAGTATGTAAAATACACCTTTCATGAAACGGATAATCATGCTTCGGTGATCCTGGAGAGAGTTCACACAGACGTGTGTGGACCATTCTCAGTTGCTTCAACAAAAAAACATAAGTATTATGTTATTTTTGTTGATGCCTTTTCTTGTAAATGTTGGATCTTCTTCATGCATAAGAAGGATCAAACATTCTCAAAGTTCTGTGAATTTAAAGCATTGGTGGAGAAAGAGTCGGGGAAACAACTCAAGGATTTGAGGAGCGATAATGGTGGAGAATACATCTCTAACGAATTCAAAGACTTCTGCAACAAAGAAGGAATTCGAAGAGAACTCATAGCACTTCATAACCCACAACAAAATGGGGTCATGGAGAGGAAGAACAAAACGATCATGGGTGCAACACAAGCGATGTTGCATGATCAGGGCCTACCAATGCATTTGTGGGCGGAAGTATGCAACATTGCGGTTTATGTGCAAAACCATTGTTCTCATAGAGTACTTGGCATGAGTACACCTGAAGAAGCTTTCACTGGTAAAGAACCAAATGTTTCTCACTTTAAGATTTTTGGCTCATTTTTTTATGTGCATGTGACCAAGAACACCAGGAAGAAGCTGGAGCCGACTGCTGAAGTTGGGATATTTGTGGGGTACATAGAAACACCCCATAATTATTGTGTGTATTTTCCTAACAGTAAGATTATTATTATGAGACAGGATATAAAATTCGCTGAGGGGAAAGCCACGCAGTTGTCACTTGAGAGGGAGTTAGACTTGCATGCAGAGGAGGAACTATTGGTTCCCAAAGATAAGTCACAATATGTGGATCAACCATGTGAGGAGGTTCATGGAGTGTAGGAAGCCACTCATGAAGATCCATCCATCAGAAATGGCAGAAAGCGCACCACAAAAGCTGATAGATTGAGACTAGATGTTGCACAGAATGTAGGAGCCCCTACTTCATAGCGTAGACAGAGACAGTCTCCTGATCAATTTATTGGAGACATGGCTCTCATGAGAAAATGTATTGTGACTGAGCCATCTTCCTTTTAGATAGCAGTGAAGGATCCCACTTGGGTTGATTCAATGGTGGAGGAGTATGACTCCATTGTCAAAAACAGTGCATGGGAAATTGTCCCAAGACCGGTCGACCAATCAGTGGTAGGTTCGAGATGAATCTACAAGGTAAAGCAAGTTGTTGATGGGAGTGTTGAGAAATACAAGGCCATATTTGTGGCCTGGGGTTTCTCAAAGATTGAGGGGATAAATTATGAAGAAACCTTTGCACCTATCACACGATATTCTTCCATAAGGACCATCCTTGCTCTCTTAGCGCAGATGGGTTGGCGCATTCATTAGATGGATGTAAAAAATTGTGTTTCTCAATGGGATCATTGAGGAATAAGCGTACATAGAGCAGCCTGAAGGATTTGAGATCTTCAAAAGTGATTCGCATGTGTGCTAACTCAAAAGAGCACTATATGGGATGAAGCAAGCACCCCGTGCTTGGTACACTCGGATAGAAAGCTATTTCACTGGACTAGGCTTCAACAAAAGTGAAGAGGATGCAAACCTATACCAAATTGTGGTGAAGAGTAAGCTTTTAATCATTGTTCTTTATGTTGATGATTTATTATTGACTGGTGATGAGTAGCTGATACACTCATGCAAGGAGGACCTTGCAAAGGAGTTCGAGATGAAGGATATGGGCCTCCTTCATTATTTCCTTGGATTGGAAATATGGCAGCGAGATGGTAAACTTTTTGTGTCTCAAGGAAAGTATGCAGTGGAGATACTGGATAAGTTTCACATGGAGGGATGCAAACCCATGGATACTCCTCTTCCTGGAAACTGGAAGAAAGAGGATGTTACTTCTGGAGAGGTAGTGGATGCTACTATCTATCGACATTTAGTGGGTTCGCTAATGTATCTAGTGAACACAAGACCAGACATTTGCTATGCAGTTAACCAGCTAAGTCAAGTGACGGTTAAACCTACCAAGATCTTTTGGAAGGCGGGTTAGCATGTCCTAAGATACCTGAGGGGAACATCTGAGTATGGCTTATGGTACAGATAGACAGATGAGGTGAAATTGCATGGCTTCACAGATGCAGATTGGGTAGAAAGCCCAACGGACAGAAAGAGCACATCAAGGGGGATCTTTAGTATTAGATCTACAGTTGTTTTTTGGTATAACAGAAAGAAAAGATCTGTGGCACTCAGTTCAATGGAAGCGGAATACATGGCAGCGAGTCAAGCTGCATGTGAGGCTATCTAGATGAGAAAGATCTTGGTTGGTTTGTTTGGTTCTCATTTAGATCCGATAGTGATTCATTGTGATAATCAGAGTTGCATTAAACTCTCAATTAATCTTGTGTTTCATGATAGATCTAACCATATAGATATATGATATCATCATATCAAATATTGTGTGCAGTGGAAGATCTTGTTGCTTCAGTACATTACTACAAAAGATCAGGATGCAGACATTCTGACAAAGGCGCTCACCAGGAGAAAATTCGAATACCATAGAGACAGGATCGGGGTGAAGGATAATCCCTTTCTTTTTGAGAGGGAGTGTTGAGATTCAACAAGAAGATCCTAGTGAAAATTATGCACCTACACTAGGATGGAGCCTCAGGCTATTTTTAGGTGGAAGTCTATTTTTAGATGATGAGAAAATTCTATTTATAGATGATGTCTATTTATAGATGGCGAGGGAATTCTATTTATAAATGTATGTCGACTATTATTATCCCTTAATGATAGTTGGACAATAAATATTAATCTATTCTCAATGAGCACTTGGAAATTGTTAACTGAAGTGGCAAATCAGTTAGCTATAGGAAATTCGAGTTCAAAGGTTGATTGGTGGGAAATGCAAGTCGAATTAGTTGTAACTGAGTGATTCAAAGTTGTAACAGAGTTATATGTGCAGTTATGTGAGTTGTAAAGTAGTTTAACTTAGTTAAGTGAGTTAAGCTCAATTGTACTAGTTGTAGCTGAACTTACACTAGTGAGAGATCAGTGAATTAATTATTAATTAATTCACAATCAATGGTCTCACATGCAACTGAATATTTACCATTGTTAACTACATGCATGTCAGATCCAGTGGAGACCCAGTTGAGATGAAGGTGAAAGGGACAATTTTACTATCTGTTGTGACTTTAGTGGGTGCACTCATGCAAACACACACACATTGGATGTGCCCATGAGGATTGTGCATCCTAGGCAAGAGGATTCCATTCATTGCATGGATTTCCATTAGCAGGGATTGCACAGAGGAGGCAGGCTGTCTGGAGGCAGTAAATTGGCACATGCATATGCTAATTTTTGTATGACAGTGTGAGATGATTGTATATTGTACCGAGAGCTCTTGGATTATAGTTTTGTATGAGATCTTTTCATGATCCATGATATATACATAATATATGATAGTGGGGTTTTTAGCTTTATGCTTTTCCGGTAAAACATCTGTGTTATGTGTGATTGATCTCTCTTCTTGATATTGCAATTGGCGAATGTGTTTTAAATTCTGCAAAAATTTTAGTAGAAGTGATTTTGTATTTAACAGTGGCATATAATTGTTAGATCAATAGAAACCAGGCAATACATAATTTGTATTAAAATTTCTACATCTTGTGTAGTTCATCCTTTATGAGCCTCTTCAAGTCGTCACAGATTGGAATATACAATCTATTTTTGTAGGTCAATAGGCCTTCATCGGGCATCTAATAGCCTTCATACTTTATCCCTGTAGGCTCTTGCCTTAGGTATGAGGTCACGGTCTTGAAGAATGCATAGTTTTCTTGTGCATTCATGATCTTTTATCTGACATTCGTTTCACGGGTTCTTATTGCTGCCAGGTGAATCATTCATACTTCTGCTAAGGGCATATGCTACCCTATTTTCCTTCCCTTTGATGTGTTTGATTTCGAATTCGAACTCACTAAGGAGAGCCATCCACCTAGATTGACTAACATTGAGTTTTGGTTGATCAAACAAGTGCCTCAACCCACAATGGTTTGTCATAAGTACAAATCTCCTACCTAGGAGGTAATGCCTCCACATTTTTAAAGCATGCACTATGGAAACCAACTCTATATCATGGGTCACATAATTGATTTCATGCTCATTCAATTTCATGGACGCGTAGCAAATTACATGCCCCTCTTACATAAGGACTCCTCTGAGTCCTTCCTTGTAGACATCTTTACATAAGAGGAAGTCATTATTAGGGTTTGAAATATTCAGCATAGGTGCATGGGTCAGAAGGTATTTCAATTCCTGAAATCTTTCTTCACATTCTGATGTCCAAGTGAATTTAACCCCCTTTTTCTGAAGGGTAGTGATTGGACAACCAATCTTGGAAAACACTTTTATGAACCTTCTATAGTATCCTGCTAAGCCCATGAAGGATCTGATATCAGATAAATCTTTTGGGGTAGGCCATTCCATAATAGATCTGATCTTGTCAGGGTCTACTTCCACCCCTTGTTTAGAAATAACATGGGATAAGTAATGGACTTGCTTATGGAAAAAGTCGCACTTGCCAAACTTAGCGTAGAGATGATGCTCTCTTAGTACTTGAAGTATGAGTCTAAGATTTTCTTCATGCTCCTCTCTATTCTTGGAGTAGATTAGGATATCATCAATGAAAACCAATACAAATTTGTACACAAATTTGTTGAGTACATTATTCATCAAGCACATAAAAGTGGCGGGGGCATTGGTTAACCCAAATGGCAGCACCACAAATTCATAGTGACCATACCTCGTCCTAAAGGTTGTTTGTGGATGTCTTCATCCTTAATTTGGACTTGATGGTATCCAGACCTTAAGTCAATCTTCGAGAAAATGGAAGCACCTCCCAATTGGTTGATCAAGTCATCGATTTTTGGTAAGGGGTACTTGTTCTTTATGGTTGTCCTATTGAGTTGCCTATAATCTATGCACAGTTGGAGTGTGCCATCTTTCTTTTTCACAAACAAGATGGGTGATCCCCATGGAGATACATTGGGTCGGATGTAGCCTTTGTCCATCATCTCCTTTAGTTGTAGCTTGAGCTCAACCAGCTCTGGCGTACTCATCCTATAGGGCATTCTAGATGTTGGCATTGCTCCTGGTGAAGTTCTATCGAGAAGTCAATGTCCCTTCTCGAAGGTAAACCTGGTAACTCTTCTAGGAACACGTATTTGTATTCTCTTAATATGGGGTGGTCCTCTAATTTTGGTTTGTCATCCTCAACAGATTCCAACACTTGTATTGCATATAAAGGACACCCCTTTCTGCAATAATTTTTCATTTGAAGGGTTGATATTTGTCTCACTGAGACAGGCTTCTGAATCCCTTGGAGGGTTATATTTCTCCCTTCTTCATTTACACATTCTAAAGTTATATGGTAGCAATCCAAATTAGTTTTATAAGAAACCAACCAATCCATACCAATCAACAAGTCATAACATCCTAGGGTCAGTATGTTAAGAGTCGCTTGGGTGGGCAACCCCTACATGATGAATTGGCAAGCTAGTAAGACCTCTGTTACTTTTTTCTTGGTTCTAGTGGCTAGTTGTACCAAACATGGATTAACATGTCTAATTGGTTTCATTTTACACTTATCAATAGTATGGGGGCCACATAACTCAAATTAGAACCAGGGTCAATTAAAATAGAAACTAGACGGTTGGTGATCATACCTTCCATCTCCACCACTGAAGCTTGGTGGTCGGCTTGTTTATTATCCAAAGCTGCACATATCCATGGCATGCTCCTAACCACATCATTGACTGTGGTAGCTTCCTGGATGTTGTAGACTCTTCTACTGTTTTTCTACCTATGTGGGCAATCCCTCAGCATATGTTCTTCTCCGCAACCCCAACATTTCAAGGGTTATGTCATTGGGTTATTGGTCTTTCCTGGGGCTGATCCAAAAGGTTTATTTCCACTCTGAGAGGGGAAATTTTGTTGATACACACTTTAGGTAGGAAGGCTCATCCTTGAATCCTTCCTATATTTCTTAAATCTTGAGGATTTAAACCCCTTCTTCTTGAATCCCAAACTACTCTTCTTCTTCCAGCCCTCACGAGGTTCTGTCTGACACCTGAACTGTTCATAACAATACCTTTCCTTCCAAATAGTGTCTTCTAAGGTCTTTGTCTTGTCAAACTCAATCTTGTTCTGGTAGGTTTGAGGTAACCCACTGATAAATTGTTGGACTTTTTCATTTTCATATTTTAGGTAGGGGACATACCTCAACAACTCCACAAATTTATTGATATACTCCTCTATGTTGAGTTGTCCCAGCTTGAGTTCATAGAACTCCTTAGTCTTCTCCTCGAAGTATTTCTCTGGCAGATACTTCTCCTTGAAGTGTTTCTTAAATTGTTTCCATGATAAGCCTTTTTCATGGATTCCTTTCACATTCTTAAGATCCTCCCTCCTAATGGAAGCCTTTCCATTTAGGTTGAAGATGGCTATTCGGGCCTTCAAGTTTTCGGAATAGTCATGCACTATGAAGTACTTATTTAAACCAAGCAACCAAGATTCTCCCTCTTCCCCCTTCTTGATCTCTCCATTGAAAGAGGGTGGTTTGGCTTTCTTTAACTCTTCAGGGTCGTGACTTTTGGAATGCGTTCGCTTCTTTCCTTTCTTCTGAGAATGTGAGTTAGTTTTTCTACTATAAGATCCATTAGAGTTGTCTGTCCCCTTTCTAGAGGACTCTCCCAATGAGTGTCCCCTACCTCCAGGTTGGGCCTTCCTCCAGGTACTTCTCCCCGTGTGAAAACTTATGGGACCATGTTTTCGTATTTCAAGTGGACTTTGACTTTTCTTATATGTCATCGTTCCACATGGCTGGTTGCAGGTCCATGCTGCAGCTGCCTCTTATATCGGATAATCTCTGCAACAAAATTGTATTGATTTCCGTTTGTTTCTCTTGCTCCTTTATCAATCTCTCATTTTCAGCCTTGCAACTCTGTAATTCGGCCATAAGGTTTCTTACAGTTTCAGCTAGATTCAGAGGGGTCTCCACTGCCCTCCTCTCGTCAGAATTGTTTTCTCTATTGTGGGATCCATCCCCCATTTCATAGCACGTCACCATCCTTTAGAATTGAAGTTTTCCTGTGATTCACTAATTTCTGGAGTGTCGGAAAAACATTTACTGTTAGCCAACATTCTATTAGTTTATGAACATCATACAATTCAAATTTCTTAAATACACACACACAGTAGAAAGTTTTATTCTTTCCCTTGGTAAAAGTTTTAACCAAAATATTTAGGGAAGTAGTAAGATAAGGTGTCACCCTTAAGAGTTATTTAAACATGGTTTTTAAGCAACTCATCCATGGGCCCAAGAAGGCCAAGTGTTGTAACCATGCTCTGATACCAATTTGTAACACACCCATGGTGGGGCATAAAAATTTTGTACTCCTTAAATAATCAAATCCTCTATCCATGGTCTCTAATTTGGAAATCGGGGCCTAGCCGCTTTTTCTTCGACGAACATCGCATATGACCACGGGCTATGACCGAATGCCAAGGCCATAGGTGCCTATTCCGGTGCTTCAAAACTTTGGGCTTCAGGAGTTTTTGATTTATCACATGCCAATTCCTCTAAACTCTGAAGTGGCGAAGTTATGAACTGGCGAGAAGGGATCAACAGTCCCTACTCTCCCTCAAGATCAATGACCCTCAATGACTTCGGGCATCCGGGCTTCGACGGAATTCAAAGCACCTCCTCGCAAAATCTCTGGAGTATTAATCCTCCGAAGTGCACCATCCGACGTCGCGTGTCCTCGAGGATTTCGACTGTCCTGATTCACTTTGGGACTTCGACGTTCGTGGGTCCCGGATGCTCACACAAACTTTCCTGTCGAAGTACTTTGTACACAGAGTTCTAGATCAAGCGCCACACATCCTTTGTAAATCGACGACTTAGTTTCATTTTGGGATTTCGACATTTAGAAGTTTCAGACGTTTCTGTGGCCCTTTTCTCCTAGAGTGTTTTCTTTCCGAGTCAAGGATCGTGCACCACGCGTCCTTCCAGATCAACGGTCCCAGTTTAATTTGAGACTTTGGTGTCGGGAGTTTCTACCTCTCCACACTTGCTTTCTCCCAAAATGATTTCACCTGAAGTTAACGATCTATTGACGCGTGTCTCCCACGAGTCGACGACTACAAATCACTTTGGTTGTTCGAGCTTTGGGAGTTTCGAATACTCCAATGCCTTTCTCCTTCGATGTAGCTATCTTCCGAAATGGAAGATCTACTGACACCTGTCCTTAATTGATGGACGACTTAGATGAACTCGGACTCTCCATCCTTCGGGATTTTTTGTTCCACATATCCCCTTTTCTCCCAAAGTGATTTCACCCGAAGTTAGTGATCTATCGACGTGTGTCTCCCCCAGATCGACGATTGCAATTCACTTCGGCTCTTTGGCCTTTAGGAAGTTCAACCTCTCCACACTTGCTCTCTCCCGGAGTGATTACACCCGAAGTTGACGATCTGTCGACATATGTCCTTTCTCTCATATCGACGGTACATAAGGACTCTGTTACTCCGTGGATTTCCAAAGGAACTCACAACTATCCACCTAACAAATTTTCTAGGTCCGACGGTCATGATCCGACCAATACCAATGTGTTCGCCGATCGATGGTTTACAATGATTGTGGGGCCCCAACGTGCGCACTCTTTATCACAGAGCTCAACCTCTGCAATCTGAAAATTACTTTCCCAACTCGGTCTAACCGGAGTCGTTGATCTTCCAGCTAGACGAGATCAACGATGTTGGTGAATTGTGGGCCACGAACTAGCGCGTCCACTAATTTCAACTTCGCACTCCGCAATGATTCCCCACCATCGATCTTCATTCACAGATCAATGGTTCACAATGGTTGTGGGGTCCAACCTCCACAATCTGGGAAGTGCTCGCTCAACTCTAGTCTAATCCTAGTCGTTGACCTTCCATTCCCAATGATATCAATGATGTTGGTTGATTGCAGTTCGTGAACTATCATGTCTGTTAATTTCATCTTCGCGCTCCGCAATGGTTCCAAAAAATTGATTTAATTGAGCAGCTGGTGTTTGATTCGTTAACTCATGTGGGTATTTGAGTCGATCTAACGATCGGGATGGCTTCTCCCCCGGTTAAACGGCTCACATCCATCTCCACTGTCATATTCTTAAGTTATCAACGGTTCTTGTTACTTCGGTAGTTCGGGTAACTTGACTATCGTGAAATTTGACATCTCATAGCTTCGAGCTCCCGAGGTTCTGAAACCTTCATGAGCTAACTCCTTTAGCGCAGGGTTCCTAGAACCAGGTCACATGGACCTTCAGATGACTCTTGTGATATTAACCCTACTCTTAGTCGGGTTTTTGGTTAAGGACTTAGGCACGAGTTCAAGGTCTCTTAGGCTACTGGTCTGAAGGGAACGCCTTCCTAACTGGCAGAACTTTAAGCTCTGAAACAGGGCAAGGTAAACTTGTGAGGTTACCTAAACGGTAGCAGTGCCAAGAGGTATACTCTAAATCTGGAACTGTGTTGTAATTACCAAGGGAAACGCCTTCGATGAATTAAACTGGTGCATATGGACAATCAAGAAAAATCCTAAGTTCTCAAGGGAACAAACACATACTCATAACTTAACCTTTTCAGCGCAGAACCATTTACAGATAAGTAAATACATGCATGCAACTATTAATTCCCAATTCAATGCATAAAGTATAGAAACACTTATCAGAACCAGATAACGTGAAACGACTGCTGGAAAGGGTGCATGTTTCCACCCAACCATAGGCTCAGTGACTCCTAATGAATTTACCACTAGCCACCCCCGAGCTAGACCACGATGCTTTTTGATCGGATATATTCTTCCGACTTAGAAATAGATAGGGATGAAGGTTACTCTCCTTCTCCCGTATCAGTCTCTATTTCCCACTATCAGAACACACTCTTTTTCACAATTCTTCTTCGAGTCCCCGAGTTTCCACGCTTGTCTTTGCACTCTTCGTAGATCTCCTCTTTGTCCCCCACTCTTTCCTTTTCTTTCGTTTCTCAGCAAGATTGAGTGTAGCCCAAATTCCGAGTCCATAGTCAGTTCTGGAAGCCTTACAGATGGGAGGTCTGCCTCATCCCCTCATTAAATCTTGAGGAGGTCTTCCCACCTACCAGACTCACCGTAATTCATTCATGGGTCAGAGGGTTGTTATGATCCTGAGCAATTAAATCCAGCATAGTACTGGTTTGGTGGAGGTTAACGCAACCATTCCTAGTCCCCTCCACCACCTTCTCATAGAATTTGTGGTCTCTCTTAGCACATCCCCTTTCCAGCAGTCATGCAACACGTATCAATTTTCTATTAAAATAACATAATTTACATTCATTGACCTTTTATACAAAGGTCCATCAAATCAAACAGTCACACCTTTGATTTTTCCATAGTTCCTTGGCCAATATAGTTATATTTACAAATAGGGAGAAACAGGGTGTTACATTTTCCACCTAAATAGTGTCACAAGGTAGTATCTCATACCACAAAATTTAGCTTCTTCACAATTTGTTCAAAAGGTGAACATAAGGATATTGCAACCACTATAACCTCGGCCCAAGCACCTTCTATCCAACATAAGAAGGTCGACGAGATTGCAGCAAAGTGTAAAGATTCCTTCTGCACAAAGGCATCTCATGTAGCCAGACTGGTTGAAAAGGTCCAACCCTTCCAGACACATGTTCGTGACAACCATCAACATGCTCAGCAACACAACTTCTCCAACAAGGCAAACAACTCATCAAGATGCAGATTCAACAAACGCTTTTCCCTCTCCCTGGGGCACTCAATGCAATGGATACCATTGCTTCCTAAGTAGGGAGGATTGATCCAAGTGAATATCGGTGGCCACCCACCCTTTCTAACTGGCTCAAAACAATTTTCTGGCAATTTTGGTAATTTACTATTTTTAGCATTTTTTTAACTTCCGAGGCCATTTTGAGGGCCTAAATGAAGTTTTTTTGGGATCTAGATTCTCAATAATAGAAGAAGTCTCTAATTGAGCCCCCGAAATGAATCTCCTCGACGATAAATTTCCAACGAGCTATTGTGTGCCCCAAATGGAGATCGTATGCCAAAGTTACGCCCCTGGGAAGTTGATACACCAAACTACCCAAAACGGGGTCCACAAAATTGTTGGCTTTTCATCTTCCAGGGTTATGGTTTTGGATTTTCTTTATGATAAAAAGACCTTTGGAGCCTCATTGTAAAATAATCTTCTTGCAAATGCGAGTAGCAGACACATCGCTTCTCAGAGATAAGTTGCCACCATTCTAGTGAGTCTTTCACTCTGTATTTTTACAGTCTTTGTACATTTTCGCTCATTAATAGAAAATTGTGTATTATTGTATCTTTGTTATATTATTGGATATCTGAGATATCTCTGTACATTGATTTATTATATCTCCACTCTCATTTCGTGCCGAAAATAATCCTGATCAATCTGATGGAGCCAAAATTGAGCTTGTTAAAGAGACAGGGCTCGGAAGCATCCTGAGGTCTTCAATTTGTTGTCTGGGTACTTCACATTTGTCTACAATTTATTGTTGGTCTTGGCGGTGTTGCACTATGATTTCCATGATTGAGAGGACTTGAGTTGAGAGTCCTCTAAGTTGTATCTCAAGTGATTGAACTGTGGTAACCAAATCATTGTGGTCTTCCACTGTGACCTCCCTACTTCCCCTCAAACCATGATGATTTTATCTATGCATTTTTGAAGACGTTGAGTGATGGTTGAGAGAGATAATGTTCCACGAATCGAAGATGGATGCAGACCAGAGATACAAACTAAGTGAGCAAGAAACTAGTGAGGTGTCACTGTATACTTGAGATATAAGTGAACCCCCTAGAGATTGACAAGACCTTACGCTTTTATCCATCATGCGTCGAGGACATATGCACGAGCCAACAAGATTAAGTCGTATTGAGCTGATAATGACATTACTGCTAGAAATGGAAGCATTGTACGAGGGTAATGAAGGATCTTAGAACATACAAGAGCATTTTAGTACATGTGTGGGCAATGGATGTTGAAGCAGGGAGGATGGAAAGCAATTCGCACAGGGGAGGGGGGTAAGAAAATCAAGGCATGTGAGAGGAGATAGGGAGGAGTTGTTGTGTGCCAATAGATGTGATGAGACAGGGAGGCAAGGGGGAAATCAAATCGAGGAGAGGCCAGGGTGTGCCAAAACTTGAATTTGGAGAGGGGAAGTGGAGTTAGAGACCCACCCATTGAAGGATTTAAAATTAATATTAATGGAGCTAGATTCATGGGATATGTTAGGTAGTGATCTGGTCGTTAATGTTTATCTATCCCACGAATTTATTTATAGGGATATTTTCTTTCTCATCAGCTTCCTTGTTGTTGTGTCTTAAGACATGGAAGGGGTTGGTACTCAAGAAAGCATGTGTTTCAATCTGAATTCACTAGAATATTTCTTTGAGATGATTGTTGGATGGATATGATCTCAATCTAACATGATTAACAATGAATTTAATGTCTCCAATTATGGATAAGGAGTGGATGCCCCTTTCCTTAGCCAAAAGGAAGCCTAGGGGCAACGCATAAGCTTCGGATTGGTTGTTTGTGGCGATCCCTATATTCCAGTAGAATGAAAGCTCTATGTTTCCTTTTGGGCTAAGGATAACCCCTCATGCTCCTGCCACCTCGCTCTACTATAATTTTAAGAAAAACTAAGTGGCCCATTTTTTCCTTCACTATCTAATTATTGTTAGTATTTTTTTTCCATTATTAATTATAATGATCCTGGAGTTATTTTTATTCTCCACCTTCTTATTAATTAAAAAATATATATATATATATATATATATATATATACACTAAAAAAATTTCAACTTTATCATTTTATTTTAAAAAAATGAATTTTGATAATACTAAGATATATTTTCCAAACGATATAAGATGAAATAACAATTTATTACTTTACCTATATATTTGGAAACTAAGTAATATTACAATTTACAAATAGGATTCCTAAAATTTATAAATAAATTTTTATTCAAGGAAATAATTAATAATAAGAAGAAAATTGTTGTTTTTAAAAAATTTATTATAATTAAAAATTTCATTTTTATTATTTTATTTTCAAATTACATGATGATGATGATTAACGTCTACTAAGACCAATTGGCCTATCAAACCTTAAAAAGGTAGAATATTACTTTGATTTCTATAAAATTGTATCTCTATGTTCAAAAAGCATCAAGAGAAGCATTCCAAAATCACCATAGTTTTGATGACTTAGGAGGTTAAGAAGGTTTGTATTGTGGCAAATATTTTTAAATTGGGATCTATAAGGCCTTCCACGACACCCACCGAGCGCGCGTGCTACTTGGGCAGATTCAGAGAGGAATCGGGCAGAGAGCACAAGGAGGATATGATCGATCGGGCAAGTACTTGTCTTAGAGGTGTGGGTAGAAGCACCTTGGGTGCACAATGGTGATGTGTGAACCCAAGGGGGAACACACCCCACTTCCCTTGCAACATATTATGGAGACTTGGGTTGCATTTGGGAAAGGACGGGGCAACTTGGGCATGCTCCCAAGGAGTGGACCCACATGTCCTTGGTAGCATGGGTGCATTGGAGAGGTTGGATGACGCCATAGGCACATCCACAGAGAGTCACATCAATCAGCACAAGGAAGACCATAAGGCAAAGGGTGTGTGCCCAAGGATGGGGCATGTTGGTCCAAGAGATGCAATAGTTGATGGGTGCACTGAGTCCGCGAAGGGGCACATCAGTTCGTGAATGGGTATGACACACTGAAAGGATGTGACAATTCACCAAGGTGACTTTTGGAGTCCATATAAGAACATAAGGCACACAATCAAGAGGAAGAAGCAAGTGAGCAAGACATGAGACAAGAGTTTAGTCTGAGGTGGGGTGTGTTGATGTTACGGCAACTGCGGGAGGTATTAACCTCCACGTGTAACCTTTGACTAGAATGGAATATTCTGGAAGCAAGGGAAACCCTAAATAGATGTGTGAAAACCCTAGAAGTCAAGTCAACCTAGAAGAATAAATAATATTAGAATATTATCTTCCAAAAAGACAAGTCGGCTCCACAAGAAAAAGATAAACAGAAAACATAATTACCAGAAAGTCAGGTCGACCTAGCCAGAAAAGTCATTGAGCATATTAATATAAGTAGAGGACGTATTAGCTCATTTGTACACCTAGTCAGAGCGTAGGTATTGTGGAGAGTTGCAGTTGCAGTTGCAATTGCAATTGCAAGGAGGAATAAGGGTGTATGGTCATCTCTTAGTCTTGGTCTCTCTCTAAGTGATATTCTTGGTGAAACCCTTGGTGATATTCTTGGTAATACTCTTGGAGATATTCTTGCTAAGTATGGCGCAAGTTTGAGAGATTAGTGCAGTTACAGTTGCTGCAGTTGTGTACGGTACTTTTTCTGTGGATATGGAGACTCTCTCTCTTGTGTGCTACTCTTGGAGAAGGATTGCTCTACTTGTCTTGAGTTGTTATTGCAGTTAGAAGCTAGGGTTTATCTGTTGGTTCTAGTATGGATTTCTGGAATAATTATGTCCAAGGTTAAGGTGCTCAAGGTTGGTTGCATGCCTATGGTTGGGTGACAATAGTGATATTGTCTATGATAAAACAAGCACATTGAATATTTTAACAGGGTATGGGCCTACACCACCTTCAAGACAGTCTAACCATTGGAAGGTAGTGTGGCAGTCCTTTGTTAAGCTCGTTGTGGCACCAATAGCAGTTGTAGCTAGGGTTTCTAATTATGTAGTTGCAACAAACCCTAACCTAACCTTTTGGGCACTTCAAGTGAAGTGTTTGGAAAAAAAAATTGACATCCTAGTGCACCCTACCCTAGCGCACCTCTTGGCACCCTCAACTAACAATAATGTTAAGTTTGAGTTTTTGATCAAAGTCAAAGGTTGGCTTCTGGTAAAATTGACTTTGTAGTCAAAATTGAAATTTCAGAGTTTCTAACTTGTTTTAATCATTGAACCTTTTGATTCAGTTTCTAATCTCTTCGTGTTAAGATCGTGTCTAGTTTCACATATTAGCAACCGTTTTATTTTTTTTAAAGCACTTTGGTAACTACGTTTTTTATTTTTTTTTAAAGCACTTTGGTAACTACGTTTTTTATTTTTTTTAAAGCACTTTGGTAACTACTTTAAGAGGATCCTAAAGGGCCATTTGTCACTCGTTAGTGTTCATTTCTTAAAGTAACTTGTCACTTTAGCACAACTATTCCATTATATTTAATGCAAGAGGTTGGCCATTTCTTTAGGTGGCCCGCTAACTATTTACATTACCTACCCATTTTTTATTTAAAAAGAAATACCTTTGCCAATTGAGTATCCATTAAATGGACTTTTTTTTTTATAATATCCTTTGCCAATTGAGTATAATTTTAAGGGTGACTTTAGAGTTTTTCAAAGGGTGGAAATGATATTATGCATTGTTCCAAATCTGAAAGCGTTCACGGTAGTTATTTGGAATGCACTTTACATTGAAAAAAAATTTAGTATGGTCGGAATTTTGTAATTTATTTATTTTAAAATATGATAATTATTTATAGTCTTTAAGACTTTGGGAGGCGGTGGCACGAGTGTTACTCAAATTGTACATATGGCAATGGAAAGAACGAAGTATGAGAAAGGAATATTAGTAGTCAATTTGATACGTAAGTAGCTAAATATTTTAAAAGTTGTAAAGTATTATTAAAGATTTTCACATACTGGTAAATAGAGAACAGTGTAAACATTTATTTTTATGATATAGGTTTGGAACCGTGAAGTATAAAGCTTTAATATAAACATGTGTTAATTGGGGGTTGCTTATGAGTTTTGTTATCATCTTTGTTTTAAGAAAAAAATGTAAGGTTATAAAAATTTTAAATTATATATAATTTGATAAAAGTTTATTTTATGTAATTTATGTGAGTTAAATTTTATTTTTAAGTTTGTTATTTTATTTAGGTAGGAAGGATGATCTACTTTGGGATTTTTTTTAGTTTTTTATATTTTTTTTTGATTTCATAGGAATTTAAATATTTAATTTTTAATTTTTTAATTTTAGGTTTTCATTACAAGAGAGGGTTATATCTTTTTGGATGCTCTAAAGTTTCAATCATTTATTTTTTTTTTCCAACTTTTTTCTCGTTGAAGATGAGTTAGGCATTATCCTAGGACAATGATGAGAAACTTATCTTGGTTAAGTTTTTCCAGCATGTATATAATATATCAATGAGGAATATACCAATGTCTTTAATGAGAATAGGGTAGGGAGTATTGTTTTTAATTTTGAAGTTGTAAGTAATGAATTGCTTTTGGATTTGCTCAATTCTATTCCAAGTTTCAAGCAATATGCTTATATCTGAAACCTCACAACCATAGAGAATCATCAATGTTTTTTTTTTTAACAAAAATTGAAAAGTTTGTATTAATAAAAAGGCACAACCGAGGTGACCGAGGTCGCTTAATACAGATAATGGGGTTGGTAAGCGAGATACCAGCAACAAGATTTCCCACAAAACTTTGTTTAGAAACATTTCAAACAGTATTGGAGATAGATTATGCATCCATGTCCTGCTAGGATCTAAAAGAGATATAAATAAGCCATTTTACAAAACAAAGGGATTTCTTACTCATCTTCTTTACACTTGATCTTCTTCTGGAGGGGGTTCCAGCGCCACGATCAAGTCTGGAAGCGTGGGTTTGGGTCTACTACCGGCTTCCTCATTCTGACTTTGGATTGATGAATTGGGTGATCGAGCATCCAAATTTGTTTCTATGGTCTCCCCTTATCGACGAAGGAATTCAACTTCATCCTGCAGTTGGCTGATTAACATGCAGTGTTGGGCTAAAGTTTCTAGAGTGAAAGAGAGAGTGCAGTTGTGGGAGTCGAGACATAGAGATAATTGCTAGGTGGTGGTGAAATTATCGTCCACCAGCTCTTCCTCGGCTTTCTTTCGAGCTTGTTGTTGAGCCATGTCTTCTATCAAACTGATAATCAAAATTGCTAGAAGATTACCTCCAAACCAGCTGAACTTGAGGCTTCCTCTGTCACTTATGCTTTCAAAGTGTCTTGGAGTTGCCCCTCTCGCCATGATCCAGTTGCTAGTTCTTCAGGGGCTTGGTCTACCAAGATTCTTCTTGGCCAATAGGATTCGTCGTGCTTCCTCTTTCTTAATTGAATTCCTTTCAGCAAAATTCTGGAGCGACTGACTTAGGTGGTGGATCGTAGGCTTACCTCCAAATTTATCGCAGCAAGGAGAAACCTTAGTGCATGAATGCCACCAGCTTCGAGCGAGCCCACGTATTAAGTGTCTTTCATTTATTGAGGTGGCTTGTATTGCCTGCTTTTCCTTGCTGGAGTTCATGATGGAATTATTTTCATTTGTCCTCACTTCAAGTGGAGTAATGGTGGATTTGCGATAGGATGCTATGCAATAATGGAGGGCCAGATACAGCAGAGTCCCACGAAGGAGGATCGCAAGGTGGTCGAAAATTGCCATGAGATCGAAATTGGCTTGCTTCTTACGAATTCCTATGAGCTAGAAGGTACAAGGGTACTTCACTTCCCCTTTTATGACGATTTGCTTACTGCAAGAGCCCTCCATATGTTGGGTTGTGGAGAGTCTAGCTTCAGGTGTAGTTGAGGAGATGAGGGACTTAGACATTAGGGAGGGGATGAGAATAGGACCCTCCCCTACTTGTACATCTGACCAGGGGCTTTGCCAATTGCTTGATTGGCCTTTACGTCAGCTTCTTCATTTTTTGTGCGGAGGACATGGAAGAAGGATGTTTGAAATGAGAATAGGGTTTCTTTGGTCCTCTCTATTATTCTCTGCATCTTGGTGTTCTTTGGAGTGGTCCCTTTGACGAAGTGTCGAATTATATTTTTTGAATCCCCTGCTATTATGATACTGCTAAGCTTTAGTTCTTGAGCTAAGAGCACTCCTTGATACATTGCATAGGCCTCTGCCATGTTGTTGGTAGTTACTCCTAGGTTCCAAGAGAAATCTAGCATCCTTTTTCCTCTGGGGCTATATAACACCCCTCCTGCACCTAGCTCCCCTGGGTTTCCTTTTGAAGCACCATCAAAACAAAGGACATGATTGTCTTGAGACGTTAACCATCTTTTGAAGTCCTGGTGTGAAAATTGAACCTGTCATCATGATTTTTGTGGAGTATTTGGGATTGAGTGGAGGGTAGATTTATTTTCCCATCCATTGTTCTTCTTCTTTTGCAGGATGGTTATCTGCCTTTACTTTGAATGTTCGAGAGGAGAGGAACTCTCCCATTTGTCCAATCGCATGAGCAACAACTAAGGAGGGGGAAATTGATTTTTCCTTGAAGATAGTTTTGTTTCTTGCCAGCCAAATTTGCCAACAAACAAATTTTATTGAAGCCTTCCAGGTGCGGTGGAAGGTCGGTTTTCTGGTGAAGGTGTCTTTGTATTCTCTGCTCCATTTTCCAACTAGGCTTCAGCTGCTTGCTAGCCAGGAGATTTGATTTGTGAATTCTGAATAGACAATGTGCATAACTTGCTTGGAAAAGTTGCAATTGAGGAAAAGATGTTGTGTGTTTTCCAAGTCTTGGTTTCATAGGGCACATATGAAGGGTCCCATAAATCCTCTTTTGAGAAGGTTCTCACATGTTATGAGTTTGTTGTGGGCTAATTGCCACCCGAAAATATTGATCTTAGGAAGACCATTTGCATTCCATATCTCTTTTCAGATTGCTTATTTTTCTCGGAGGTCAATGTTGGAGAGGAGAGATTTATATCCATCACTCATAGAATGTCATGTCTCGCCCCAATCCCTTTTTTCCTTCCGATTAAGGTGTACTGGGGAAAATCCAATTATAATCATAAGGAAGTGATGTGACGCATTGAGGAGATTTGAGGGGACCTCTCCCATGTTCCACCCTTTCCAAGTGTCGTTGTTGTTCCACTTTGAGATTTCATAGAGGGTGGTTTTCCCTTTGTAATTTAGCCATATTCCGAGAGAATCCAATGTGGGGATACTTAGAGAATCATCAATGTTATGAGGCTAGAGAAGACTGATTTATTTTTATCCCAATGCCAAAATTTTCTATGGTATGGTGGTTTTCCATGTCTTAATGTGCCCTTCATAATGTACACATTAGTTTTTTCAATACTCAAGTTCCAATTAAGCTTACAATTGAGATTGGCACCTAAGTATTTATAGGAGTTCACTATTTATGAAAGAAATTTACCTCGTTTCATATTTGAATTACTTTTTTGCACTTCTTAATTTAAAAAATTCATAATGATTTTGGTACTTTCATCGATACGAATATTTGTTTTTTATTACACATAAAAATTATGTTTAAAAAAACTCTTTAAAATAATCTTTAAAAATATTTATAGTTATCAAATTTCAATAAAGTTTGAAAACTTTTATTATTAATTATCATTTTAATATATTTAAAAGATTTGACAATCAATTTCTCAAACTACACTTAAAATTTATATTGTATCTCAAATTTTGATATATTTTTTTTCAAAAATTTAATTAAGAACTAATATCAATTTGTACAATTTTAATTCAATCAATCATTATCTCACTTTCAATATTTTGAAATACACATGAAATTGACATTTCAATATAATTCAAGAAATTTAAGGATCTCAATATATGTCAATATGATTTAAAAAGTTTGAACAATCAAATTTATTGAACTACCTATAAAAGTGAATATGATTTAAGAAGTTTGAACAATCAAATTTATAAAAGTGAATATGATTTAAGAAGTTTTAACAATCAAATTTATTGAACTATCTATAAAAGTTGATATTAAAATATAATTTCAAAAGTTTGTAAATTTTAATTTTTTTTCAAATATTTTTTTTAATATATATATATATATATATATATATATATAATATTTTAAATTTAAAATATAATTAAATAAAAAAAAAATTAATTTAAAAAAATATATATTTATACTATTTTCAAATTTAAAATATAATCAAATAAAAAATATTTATAAATTTTTTACAAGGTCAAAATTTACATTTTATTAAAAATATATTATTAAATTTTTTACAATATTAATTAAAAAATAAACTTTAAAGGGTTATGAAAATTATTATTTAAACCATATTTGTTTATTATAAAAGTATTTAAATTTTATACACCTATAAATTTAGGTAGAGTTAAAAAGTTCTAATTATTTTTTAAATTAAATATAAAAAATTTACATATAAAAAATTACATTATTAATGATAAAAAAAATAAAAATTTATATTATAAATTATATTTCTAAATAAATAAACACATTTAAATGAGTGTCAAATTTAAATATAAACAATTTACATATAAAAAATTACATTATTAATGATAAAAAAAATAAAAAAATCATATCACTTACTTCAAATATCATCTAAACTAATTGTGAATTATATCTCTAAATAAATAAATATCAAATTTAAATATCACTTAGACATTCTATACAAATTAGTTTAAAAGTTGATATATCAAAAAAAAATATTTGTTAAGAATTACTTAGAAAATGTTTAACCTTGCAATAAAGTTTTCTTCCTAAAAAACAATTAAGTTTAAATATCACTTGGTAAAAAGGACAAGAAACATTAAAATAATTATTAAATGTAAGTATTATTTAAATTATATGTGAAAGTTGTGAAAAAAAACATTAATACAATTTTTAAATTTAATATCATTAGAACATGTATTATTTAAACAAAGTAAAAGTTAAATTTTCTATATCATAATGATCTTGATATTTTCATTTTTCATTTACATAAAGATTTTTTTAAAACTACACCATAAAAATTATGTGTAAAATTTAATATTTCAATATTATTTGAGAAGTTTGATTATCAATTTTTTTAACTACATGTGAAAGGTTTGACTATCAATTTCTTAAACTATATTTAACTATCACTTTCTTGAACTACATGTAAAAGTTGGTGTCACATGTATAACTATGAAATTTCAGTATATAATTTAAAAGTTTAACTCTCAATTTTTGTTGGACTACAAGTGAAAGCTGATTTTTCAATATCAATTTTCATTGGTTTCAAGTTTAGTTTTTTGAACTGTGTTTAATTACCATTTTTTTGTGTGCTTAAGTAAAAGTTAACATTTCAACTTAATTGGAGAGGTTTCAGGTTCAATTTCTTAAACTACACATGAAAGTTGATATCAATATAATTTGAGAAATTGAAAGATCAACATTTCAATATAATTTGAGAGGTTTCAAATTCAGTTTTTTGAACTATGTTTAATTACCATTTTTTTTCCCTAAGTAAAAGTTAACATTTCAACTTAATTTAAAAGGTTTTAGGCTCAATTTCTTAAACTAGATATCAATATAATTTGAAAAATTGAAAAATCAACATTTCAATATAATTTGAGAAGTTTGAAAGATCATTCTTTTTTTGAAATATACATAAAAGTTAACAATTAAATATAATTTGAAAAGTATGACAATCTCAATTTTTTTAATTATAAGTAAATATTAATGCTTCTAATATTTTTAAAGTAAAAATGATAAAACATTATATCACTATCAAATTTAAAATATAGTTAAAACGATTTACCAATTTATTACATTACATGTGAAAGTTAACATCATCTAAAAAAATATTATTAAATTTTTTATAATAATAAAAAAAATTAAAAATTCATATTTATAATTTGAAAATCAAAATAGACATTCATACCACTGTAAATTAATTATCACTTAAATACGTTCATACACATGTCATATTTAATTATCACTTAAACACAACAAACTTTCCAAAAAAAAAATTAATAATAATAAAAAAAATTAAAAATTCATATTTAGAATTTGAAATCAAAATAGACATTCATACCACTGTAAATTAATTATCTCTTAAATTACATGTTTCTCGAAAGATTTAAATACGTTCATACACATGACATATTTAAATATCACTTAAACACAACAAACTTTCCCAAAAAAATATTTTATTTTTTAATATTTCTTTAAGTGTTTAATTTCATAGCAAAGGTTTTTATGGAAAAAATAAATCAAATTTAAATATCACTTGATAAAAAAGACAAACAAAAAAATAATATAACTATCAAATTTAAGTATCACATCAATTACACTTGAAAGTTGATAAAAAAAAAAACATTGATACAATTATCAAATTTAAATATCACATGAATATTGTATCACTTAAACATAGTAAATAAAACAAATAAAGGAGTGGGTTAATAAGTAAACAAACTCGGAGCTAGTAGAAGATTTATGGCAAGAAGGTGAAATAAACACACAGACTTCTACCTCGGGATTGTTTACGAATTCTAAGACTTTGTGCTCTGGCTCACCCGATATACAAACCAAAACAAAGGATCTTTGTTTTAATTCTAAGCCTAGTCTTGTGCCTTCTTTTGACACCTACCTACCTGCTCTATCAGATGACTCTCTAGGTGGACAAAACCAGGTAACAAAGAACTGTGTCCAAAATGTTTCTGGAGGAAGTGTAGCTTCAACTTTTCGACGGAAGATTCTTGGTAGTTTGGCTGACTGGAAATGAAGGAGACAATGGGGAGCCACTAAAACAGTTAAGAGAATGGTTTTAGGCTCGGACATTGGACTAGAAGACTCTTGTAGGTTAGCACTATGCGGCTTAGTAGGGAGATTTGCATACAAAAGTATGTGTGTTGAGAAACTATATGTCTAGTTGGAGAGGGTATGGCGCCCGACTATTGGATACATTCCAAAGTTTTTCTATTTATCAAAGGGATGGTTGGGTTTCCTATGTCAATATGTGGAAGATGTTGCATTATTGTTAGACTCAAACTGGGTGAATGGAGCTAGTTGTTTACTGCTAAAGAGGTGGCGGGTAACATTCAACCCGGAAACTGAATATTTTTCGCTAAGACATATGTGGGTATTGTTGCATGGTTTGCCTCTGTATTTATGGAATGTTGGCATGTTGAAATCCATTGGAGACTCTCTAGGAAAATTTATTATGACTGATGATGCAAATCTAATGAGGGCATCAAGAAAGGTAGGCAGGATTTTGGTAGAAATAGACGTGCATCAAGGATTGCTAGCAACACTTGAAATAGAGTGGAGAAGTAGAAGTATACTTCAAAATCTTGATTACCTAAGGATTTTGTTTCGATGCAGCTATTGTAGAAGCACTACACACCTTCGGCGTGAGTGTAAAGGCTCAGGGGATGGTGATGATTCACATGAAGGTTTGAATAATTATTACTTTCAACCTGATGAATCTATGGAAACGAGCTTCTATGGATTTGCAGACACTCACATGGACAGAGTCAACTCTATCTTTTTGGAGAATACTTCTTTTGTTTTAGGTAAGATTCAAACTTATTGCCCGTCTTTTTATAATACATTTTATGTGTGGGAAAGAGATGCTTTTATTTCTTCAATCTGGCTTAAGAGAGTTATTGTCATAGCTGGCTCGCCACCTTTACAAGAGTCTAGGGTATCGGATGATACTGGACGCTCCTCCGGAGGACCTGACCCATTAAATAACTTTCAGACTGTTCATCGGGTTTTGGATACTGTGAACCAAACTGACAATCAGGTAATGTCTGTTGATAAGATTACAGTCCTTAGTTCATCTCAAGAACCTTCCATGCCATTTGTTGCCACTAGTAGCACGGGGATTAGTCAACCTGTGATGGATTCCCCCTCTACTCTTCCTGGTTATCGAGAATTGGAAGATGAGGAGTCAACTCTCTCTGTAGTACTTGATTCACTCATTCCGTTCATATGAGGTAATGATACCTCTGTCCAATTACCCGTCTATCTTGGTAAATTGGAAACAAACCCCGTGGCCAGAAAAGAAGAAGCCAGTGGCTCGAGAACTGCTGTAGTGGAGGCCGAAAAGGAATTTTCTTGGTCCAGGGGGATGGGTATTGAGCACTCACCGGTGAAAACTCGTAGTGCAAGAAAGAAAGCTACTAATGAGAAGTCACTTGAGCCTGTTTCATGTACATCCACCAAAGGTGGGGCCCTTAGAGAATTGAAGGCCCTTGCTAGGTCCAAATAATGTTATTACTCTCTCTTAATATAAGGGGTATGGGAGGCATCCTGAAATTAGCCTCGGTTAGGTGTATCCTGGACAAAGTTAGACCAAATATCGTTTTCCTACAGGAGACTTTAGTACATGCCGAAAAAGATCGTGCTTTCTTTCACATTCTTAGACCAAAGTTGTATTGCAGTGCGGTGAATTCTATTGGTAAATCAAGTGGTTTATTAGTTTCGTGGGATCCGAATTATTTTGAATTGGTCCCTTTTATTACATGTGGTGGGATGTTATTGACATGCACTGATTTGGAAAGCAAGAGACAAATCTCTCTTCTTAATATCTACAGGCCCTATGTGGAACACAAACAATTTTGGGAAAGACTGGAATTGTCTGGTCTATTGTCCCTAAGGAATTTAGTCCTAACAAGGGACTTACATTTGACTCTTTCATCAGGTGAAATTTGGGGAGGTACAACTACCTTGGGGACATTGGCCAGTTTCTTCACTAATTATTTTCACAGAAACAATCTTATTGACATCACCTTGGGAAATTTGGTGCCTACCTAGCGAAATGGTCGAGTTGGAACAAATTCTATTGCAAAGAGACTCGATCGCTCTTTCATATCCGAAGATTTACTAGCATCGATGGGAGTTTACAGAGCATGGGTAGAGTTCCCATACATATCCGATCACGCTCTGATTATACTTAAGTTAGATTTGCCTCCAATTTTTAAATCCTTCCCTTTCAAATTTAATCTATTGTGGATTACAGACCAAGATTTCAATAAGATGGTGCAGAAGCTATGGAGCAACCCCAAGTATCTACGGGAGGCTGGTATAAGGCGACTAGTCTGGAAACTAAAGGATTTGAAAGTAAAAACAAGAAAATGGCAAAAGGAACAAAGGATCCGGAAAAATTATAGGCTCTGTGAACTGGAAAAGGAGATATCATTCAGAATCCAAAACTTGACGGATGGCATTTGTAATAATTTGGGTGATCAGTCTTTAAATATGTTGGAACAAGAAAGAAATAAAATTCTGCATGAAACCGAGGAACAGTGGCGTCAACACAGTTGTGCTATCTGGTTACTCAATGGAGACCAAAACACAAATTTTTTTCACAATTTCGCGAGTTACAAGAGGAATAGTAAATTTCTTTGGGAATTACAAGATGATGAGGGTCAGTCTCACAGTGGTCAGGAAAATTTAAAAAAAGTTTCCTATAAAAATTTCAAAATCTTTTATAAAGATCCAATGGGACCTCCGATTAGAGAACAATTCAAGGTAGTTGATTTGTTTAAAGAGATGATTAATGATTTGGAAGTCAAGGAATTATACAAACCGGTGGACAAGAAGGAATTCCATAAAGTACTATCAAATTTTAAAGCTGATAAAAGTTTGAGACCAGATGGCTGGACAGTTGAGTTCTTCAAGGAGTTCTTTGATATTGTTGGGAAGGATTTGCTTGAAATGGTGGAGGAGTCTAGACAAAAAGGATTCATCATAGGAGCTTTAAAATCTACTTTTATCACCATGATTCCTAAAGTAAACAATCCTCATCTCTTTGGATATTTTAGACTGATTTCACTCTGTAATCTGAGCTATAAAATTATCTCAAAGATTATTGCAGATCGGATTAAATTGATTCTCTCTAGATCACTCTCGGAGGAGGAGATAGGGTTTCTACAGGGGAGACAGATACATGATTCCATAGGTACAGTTCATGAGTGTAATCATAGTATAAAAAAGAAGAATTTCAAGTCATTGGTTTTAAAGTTAGACCTACAAAAAGCGTATGATTGTGTCAACTGGGACTTGTTGCGCTTACTCCTCCTACAAATTGGTATGGGAATTAACATGACCAACTGGATTATGAGTTGCATCGTCTCCACCTCATACTCAGTATTGATAAATGGAGAAGCTACTGATTTCTTCAAGTGTGGTAGGGGATTATGTCAAGGTTGTCCATTATCACATTTGCTCTTCATTTTAGTTATGGAAGGATTGAGCCTTCTATTGAAAGATAGTCAAAGGGCGGGGAAATTGACAGGTATAAATGTTTCCAGAACTATAAAAATCTTACATATTCTTTTTGTTGACGATGTGATCATGTTGACAAAGGCTACAATGCAGGAGTGGTGGGAGATTGACAAGGTTCTGAATTTTTCTGTTTGACCTCAGGTTTACATATTAATATAGAAAAATCTACTTTTCACTATGTTGGACTAACAGAACAAGATATTATTTCTTTCAAAGTTGTTTTTCCTTTTAATGTCTTATCGTTGGAGTCGGGTTTTAAATACTTGGGTTTTTACCTCAAAGATGGAGCACAATGATTTGAATATTGGAACTGGCCATTAAAAAAATTTGAAAAAAGAATAAACAACTGGTGCTACAGGGGGTTGTCCTTAGGTGGATGTTTAACCTTGTTGAAAGTAGTGTTAACAAGCCAATCTATTTATTGGTTTTCTATGGCTATTGTACCCATTTTGGTATTGAACACAATGAGGAAGTTGACGTATAATTTCCTTTGGAAGAGAGATAGTGTTTCACATCAAATGCACCTGTGCAATTGGGAGAAAATATCAATCCCAAAGCCTTTGGGGGGTTGGGGAATCCTAAATAGTTTTTATTTCAGCAAATCTTTGGCAGTGAATACTCTCTGGAGAGTTCTTATGGGTGAAGGAATTTGGCATAGGGTTATCATCGAGAAGTATCTATGTAATACGACTGTGACTAACTGACTTAGATCAAGGTCTTTCCAGCAAAGTGGTATTTCCAAAATCTAGGGTGAATTGTTAAAGGTGGTGTACTTAATCTTGCATGGATTAAGTTGGAACCCGGGATCAGGGATTCTGATTGACTTGGGAAAGGATTGGATCCTAGGGATGGGTGATAGTTCATTTCTTTCTATTAATCTTCTGGACGCTTTAAAATATCAAGATATTCAAACACTTGCACAGGATAAGAATCTTTCTAGTGATCAAACTATATCCTCTTATTGGTTGACCAGTGATGATCTTGGTCTTGAGAGTGACTTGTCTTTGGAGTGGGACTTGTACCAAAGAGCACTTATCGATTCGAGTGCTCTCATCCAGGATAGAACCGATCAGAAATTGTGGATAGAAGGAGACAAGTCTAGTGTTCCTTCTGTAAAAAAAAAATTATTTAAGTATTATCTCCTCCAAAAATATGTTAAAAGTGGAGAGTTGGAGACTTTCTATTTGGAAGTGGAAGATCCAATTAAAAATTAAGTTGTTTATCTGGTTGGCGATAGAAGAAAAAATATTAACCCGGAACATGCTGCAGAAAAAAAGGATGGGAAGGACCGGGGCGTTGCCCACTCTGTAAGAAAGACTCTGAATCGATCATACACTTATTCTAGCTGTGCCCTTTCTCCATTTCAGTTTGGAAAATTATTAACCAAGTACTAAAATTAGAAAGAAAGTGGGATGGTAATACTCTCTCGGAGTGTGTAGGGTCTCAAAATAGTCCCTATTCTCACTCCATTAATTCACTAAAACCTTCACATTACTTCCATATTACCTTCATGTCACCTTCATTCCACCTCCACATCATTACATTTATCTCATAATTGGGTTATAACTATGCTTTTCCAAAGTTTATCAATTCTTAACATTTTTAAGTGGATTTGTGGTTAAACTTTAGAAAATAATATGCTTATACTTATACCTAACAATTAGAATGAGTTTGTTGACATGTGTAGGTAGAAAATAAGCTTCCAAGACACCTTTATGTGGCCTTGAATGATCAAATTCGAATTTGATAAGATAAGAGATCATGATCTCATGGAGAAGATCAAGGACAAAAGAGGGTTATGTGTCTAGATGGTTGAGAGATGTATGGAACTAAAGAGAGATTAGTGGATGATCATTATGAGTTTGTTACTCATCCCATTGTATAAATAGGAGTACAATCTCCTCCATTTGTAATCTGAAGCTTGTAATCTTAGAATTAGAAAGAATTGTAATCTTAGAGTTGGTTTTGGAGATTTTGAAATAAAGAATCATATTTTGCTTCCACATTTGAGTCTCCTTTGAAGTGGTGTGCTAGTGGAGTTATGGAGGGCCCCCATGGCCTCACTTGCATGCTTATTTGCTTATTTTAGGTATAATTTAATTTATGTTTTTGTTTGATTTCAGCTCTTAAGTTTTGTTAAATGTTCTAATATTGGAAGAGTCTTATTTGAAAGTGTTCTTGTAAGAGAACCGTAAGACCTCATACAATTATTAGATTTAGGTTTGTTTCATTTCATCTTTTAAATTTTTGTTAAATGTTCTAATATTGTAGGAGATCCTAAAATTCGGGTGTTCTTGTAAGACAACCTTAGGATCTTGACAATTGTTAGATCTAGGTTTGATTAGTTGTTGAAAGAGATTTTGATGAATATGTTCTTGTAAGGGAACTTTAAGATCTCGGACATATTAGGAATCTTTCTAGATCTATATATTTTAGGTAGCGCTTCTAAGTTTACCTTCCCGGGTTGACAATTAAATTGAACTCTGATTGACATCATCAATTAGAACTAAACAGAGTGTTTAAAAAACTGGTATATGGAAAAGACTGTTTCTACCTCGCTTGCAGCACATGTAATCTGGTTTACCTGGCACGAGCGTAATAAGGCGATCTTTGAAGATTCAAATCCTTTTATGCAGGTGGTGCTATATAAGACTCTGGCTCTACAATCTAGTATCAGTTCTCATATAAAGTCTTGACTTCTGAGAAATATATTGATAAATCATCAACATGACACTACACTTTCCTGGTTCGACGGAGCAGCAACAAGGGATGGCAGCAGGAGAGAATCAGGAGGTGTCATAAAGATCCATGATGCTACAGTTATTAAATGGACTTATAATTGCGGCAAAGGAACAAATACGAGGGCGGAGATTTTGGGATCATGGGTCACACTTATGCTAGCAGATCAATTGGCGATCCCATGTATCCATATCATGGGGGATTCAAAAGTAGTTATAGAATGGCTCTTAGACAAAGGGAGACTATTGGTTAGCTCAGTAGAAGGCTAGAAAATATGAATCAAAACACTTGTCTAGAATTTCTATTCCATTAGTTTCCAACACATCTATAGAGATTTTAACACTGATGTGGATGTACTCTCAAAGCAGGCATTGGGTGAACCTGAGGGGATGGTATCATACTACTGATGGACTAATGGAGTTGAAGGCCCGAGGAGACAGATCAAAATTCATTAGTTTTTTTTGCTATTTGGTATCCAGCAGAGCGGGGAATTGAACTTTTGTTGTATAAGGGTTCAATTTTGTATCTATCAGTTTGATTTTCTAGAATTGTCATAGACGCTTTGGGTTTAGTCCTTGAGACTTCAGGAGTATGCCTATATCTATTTCCTCTTGGTATTGTAATGAACAAATTGTCTCGGTCGGTTTTTTTGATGATCTACCATGGATTCCTGATTTTGAAAAGGAAGATGTAAAAAAATTATATCCCTAATATAATTGAGCAATTTTTTTCCCTGGAAAGTAGACAAAATCAATCTTTCTAACAAGTTTATTTTTTTCTTGTAAGACAAAGTTCCAGCTTAATTTATTCTTTTTTTTTTTCAATTACCCTAATCCGAGTTGTCTTAAACTTGGCCAAAACTTTTAAAGTAGGGATAAATTTCCATGATCAAAATTCTCATCAAGTGAAACTTTAATTTATAAAAAAAAAAATCAATATTTATGAGAGAACTTATGTTGGAAAGAGAATGAGTTTGTCATCTTATTAAGTTACTCCAAAAATAAAGAAATAGTTAATAAATAACAAATTAAATCTTCCCAACAAATCTACTTTTCCCATAAGAGATCGTTTCACTCTTAAATTGTCAAATTTATGTATCACTTAAATAACAAGTAAAAATTAACCTCTCCAAAAAAAAACTTTCATACAACTACTAAATTTAAATATAGCTCAAAAGATTAATTATCAACTTATAAATGATAAAGAACTAATGCAACTTACAAATTAACCTCTCCAAAAAAAACTTTCATACAACTACTAAATTTAAATATAGCTCAAAAGATTAATTATCAACTTATAAATGATAAAGAACTCATGCAACTTACAAATTTTTATATAGTTAGATAACAAAGAGGATTGCAATGTAATAAAAATAAATATAGTTAGATAAGAGAGAGGATTGCAATGTAATAAAAATAAAAGTAAATAAATAAATTTTTATTATTCTTAAATTTTAAAAAGTTTGGATGACTAATTTCTAATTAATTAGTATATGGTTTTTATTTGATGTTCTAATGAATTATTTGAGTATATATATTTTATTGTAAAAATTATTTTAGAATATTTAAATATATAATTAAGATTAATATAATAATGATGGTGGTGGTTATCATTTATTAAGACTAACTTTGTCTATTCTTTTAAGTAAAACTAAGAAATAATTAATTGATTTATTTTAACATCTTGTTTTTATAATCAAAGAGATTAGAAAGAATCTTATTTAAATCTCCATAGTTTTGGTGAGTTAAAAGATTATGAAAATCATTAATATCATAACTATTGTGAAATTGAGATTTTAATGTGGTATACCTTGGACATTCTAAGAAAAAGTGCTTATACTTTTGGTTATCATCTCTTTTTATAAAAAAAGGTTTATATGATTATAAAAAATTTGAATTATATATAATTTTAGAATAGTTTATTTATGTAATTCATGGGAGTTAAATTTTAGCTTAGCAATTCTCATTTTGTGTAGAGGCTTGCCATTTTATTTAGGTAGGAAGGATGATCCACCTTAGTATTTGTTTTCTTTTGTCTTTGATATTTTCATCACTTTATAGGAATTTAAATACTTTATCTTCAATTTTTCAATTTTAGGTTTTGATCGTAAATGAGGGTGATATATTCTTGAATGTCCCAAAGTTTTAATCATTTATTAAGGGTTTTTTATCCAACCTTTTTTAGTAGAAGATGAGTTAGGTATTATTGCATGACAGTGATGGGAAACTTGTCTTGGTTAAGTTTTTTGAGTTTGCACTTGTTGTTAGCGTTAGAAGTCACTCCTGGATTGCTTGCAGGAGCAGAGCCCAACACCCATCAGTTTTATGTCACGATTTGTTTAATGGGGTGATCAAATGGGTGAAGACTCAAGAAAATATAGCTTTAACTCGGTAAACTGGGCCTGATATGTAGAAAGCAAGGGAGGTCTTGATCCAACTTATGTCAGTAAATGCCTAAAGGGTGGAAGGAGGAAGACTTGTGAGAAGGGTGAGCAAGACTACCTCGGGCAACAGGCCTTCGGAAGCTTAAGGAAGAAAAACTCGAAGCCAAGGTCCTCTTGGTCTAGAGCTTCAAGGAGTTGAGGGATGACTCAATTGAATCCTTCAATTCCAAGTCATTTCAACGCTGAGAACATCACAAGAACTGATTAGAAACAATGTGACTATTACAATGATCCAACCTACATCATCCTATAACAGTCACAACTCGACTGGATCCTCCAATTTCGAGTTGTTATAACACAGTAAACAAAGAGATGGAAGGGAAGCTGACATCCATAAAGTAAGAAATCTCAAATGCCTTATACATTAACCAAAGAAACCAGCGCTTCATCAAAAACTTACAATCGGGAGCTTTGCTCAACCATCGATCCTTCAAAAAATGGCCAAAATGCCTAAATATGCTCTTCCCCATTTCGCCCAGTAGAGGCGTCTCCTCAATCACATCTGGCCTGCATTCTACTGTCATACGCTACCTTAATTCTTCATGGCTCGCGCCAGGGGGGTAGTTGAGCCCTTAAATGTTGAATTGGCGTGTGCAGGCTTCCCTAGCGAGTTGGAGACTCGGCACGGCTTCCATGGAAAGAATCAGTACGGAAGACCATCTCGGGTGGACCTTCAGTCGGGACGTCCATACCCTGTAATTAATGAGTGAAGCGAGGCTTCAACCACCTTATCTCTTCTTCGTTTATCCTCAAGGTGGCATTGGGATTTAGATCACATTGAATCAGTGCCTGGAGAACACAGCGCCCCCTCTCTTGAATCTTAATTAGGTGCCTTTGGCCTCTCTGTCAGAGTGCTTTTGGCGTTTCGGGGTTCGCGGATGAGAAAGGATTAGGATTTTTCTCCTTTAAATTTGTAATGGGCGAAATGCTGGGAGGGCCTAACGGTCGCCACGTGTTCCCCACTGATTTGACATCTCTGAACTAACCCGGTAATACTGTGGGCCTGAGTTTCGGCGCTTTCGGTGCTATCGGGGTTTGGGGTTTCAAAATGTAAAATGGCGAGGAATGCTTACCGCTCGAACTCCTGAATGCCGACATGACGTGGATGTGTGTTGCGCGTCCTTTAGATGGACGGCCCAGATAGTATTTTCTATTATAAAGGGGTTGTCCCCCCTTCACCCACTCGCTTGATATGACCTGGTGCTGAGATCCTGGGCTTAGTTCGAAAGGAGCTTCGGAGTTTCGTTGATCGGCACTTTCAAGTGCAATGGACGGAGAGTTTCCTGACTCCCGATACCTGATAGGCCGACAGGCTGCCACCTGTCTCGGTTGGATCGGACGACCCAAATCTGATTTGAACTATTGGTGCTCCCTCTTGCGCTAAACCTCGGGCAACTCGGTAGCTCTGAAAACCTGATGATCGTCGATCTGCTTTGTAAATAGCTCTTGGATGCTGCCAACGCTATTTTGCCCGTTCGCTTGCCTTGCTACCGGAAAAACAGGGAATCTCCCGTGTTGCGCTTAGGCACTTCCTGAGCAACCTGCAGACCTGAGTGTTTTTGTGCCTAAGACAAAAATAATCGCTAACACTTGTGTACACTATATGGTTTTAGGGCTCTACATTCAAGAAAATGAGGTAGGGAATATTGATTTCAATTTTGAATTTGCAAGTAATGAATTGTTTATTCAAGAAAATGAGGTAGGGAGTATTACTTTCAATTTTGAATTTGTAAGTAATGAACTGTTTTTGGATTGGCTCAATCCCATTCCTTCGAACAATACTTCCACCCCAAACCTCACAACCTTAGAGGATCACCAATATTATGAAGATAGAGAAAAATGATTTCTGTTTATCCTAATGCTAAAGTTTTTAATGGTGGTTTTCCATATCGTAATGTGTCTTTAATATTATAAATATGTTTTCTTCAATACTCAGATTCCAATAATATAATTGAGATTAATACCTAAGTATTACATGAGTTAACCATTTTTTAAATTTCATAACTTAATTACTTTTTAACACCTCTTTATTAAGGAAAATCATAATGATTTTAAGACTTTCATTTAAAAAAAAATTACAAATAAAAATTATGTTTTGAAAAAATATTTAAAATAAATTAAAAATAAGATTTATAAATATCAAATTTTAATATAATTTGAGAAGTTTTATTACTAATTATCATTTCAATATTATCTGAAATCGGTTTCACATTTATAACTCTCAAATTTTAATATATTTTTTTCAAAAATTTAACTATCAATTCAATACCATTTTTAGTTAATTTTAATTCAATTTCTTAAATTATATATAAAAATTAACATTACATTTATAACTATTAAATTTCAATATAATTATATTAATCAAATTTTAACATAATTGTACTATTTAATTATATATAACTATTAAATTTCAATATAATTATATTAATCAAATTTTAACATAATTGTACTATTTAATTATATTTATTTAATTATATATAACTATTAAATTTCAATATAATTATATTAATAAAATTTTAACATAATTGTACTATTTAATTATATTTATTTAATTATATTTATTTAATTATATTTTTTAGAATGGTGAATAACACACCCAAAGAATCCAGGTTATGAGAGACATAGCACTACTATCTTGAGCAAGGAGAAAGTTTACAATGAAATGAGACTACAGCATATCTAAGATGGGCTGGAAAGAATCAAGGGTTCTATGATTTCAATGGGTGGACAAACATCACCTGGATACCTCTTATTAAGATTTTTGTGTTGAATAAAAAGTGTTCCTGTAGATTTTAATGTGAGCAACAAGCATCTTCTGAAATATTTCAAGAACATTATTTCAACTTACCTTTAGTATATGGAACTAAATTCTTCTTACTGTATAAAATTCATATATCAAAGCGACCCTTGTTAGCAGAATATAGCATGAAGGTTGTGGTAAAGAGTTAATATCTTTCTTTTAGATTTTAGAGTGATCTAAAAGCATATTTTCAGGTACTTTTTAAAAATCATTTGATCTCAGGTTGATACCTAGAACGGATGGAAGGAATGACAATGCCATTACATACATTGCACCTTTTAATGTTGCCATTTAATACTTTCCTATTTAATATTTTCCTGTAGGTTTCTCCACTCAGTGACGGCGGCCTCCTTGGAAATACAAACTTCCTTTTATTGCTGCCATTCAACAACTTCAATGCCCACCACCTTCAATGCCGCCTTCCCCATCCCTAACAACTTCAGCGACACCATCCCCGTCACCTTCTTCTGAAGTTGTTTTTCCATCGAAGCCAGCCTCTGCCACAGCGCCTGTGGCCTCGTCAATCCATCCTGCATCAGATGGTGGCAAGAGGGTAGTTGCAACACCATATGCAAAGCAGCTTGCGAAGCAGTTTAATGTTGATTTGGCTTCCATTGTCGGGACTGGTCCTATGGGGCGTATTGTGGAAAAGGATGTAGAAGTAGCTAAGGGAAAACCAAAATTGACTCCTTCAGCTGCTCAACCTGTGTCTGTCTCCCCGTCTAAACCATTGGTGGTTAGCCTCTCTGAAATTCCAAGTATTGTGCCTGGCACCACTGTGCCATTCACTACAATACAAGGTGCAGTCAGTAGGAATATGGTAGAGAGCCTTCAAGTTCCCACTTTCCGTGTTGGATATAGCATCATCACAAACAATCTTGATGCCCTCTACAAAAAGGTATGATGCTTCTGTTTTGTGTTTTTGCCAATGTTATCAGAGGCATGGATGTAAAGGCTATGTTGATTCTGTTTATGTATTTACTGAAGTGTTTTTATTTGGAACGCTTCAAGAAACACGTCCCATGGGTAGGGCAGACCATAGATAAAATGATATGATCTTTGAAACTCCAAGTCATGTAAAGTGAATTCAGAGACTCTTGAATGGAAATGGTGGCGTTATCAAGCGAAGGAATTGCTGGTTCGAGGCGTGGAAGCTCGAGAGAGTCCCCATACACATTTGTAAGCTCTTTCGTTTCAGGGACAAGTTTACATTCATTCAAGACTAGGGTATATTCCCCTTCGAGGGCTGCACCCCATAAAAATAAGGGATGGATAAGATGCCAAAGCTTTGTCGTTGTCCAATCTCCTACTGTGGGGGTTCAATCACAAGGTGGGTATATTGTAATGCCGAGTTTTCATTTTTTAACTCTTGTTAGCTATAGCGTTTAGGGTTTAAAGATTCTTTCAGTTGCACTTGTTCGATACAAGAGTCGGGGTCAATATATGCTTGGGATATTCCTTTTTTTTTAGATTGATTTATGTAGTGCACCTGATTTTTGAATCCCTTGCTCTATTCTGGACTTTTGAAGCCATATGGTTGTTTCTCACGTTTGTAGGATCCGTATTACTCACAATAGTGTATCTAGCTTGAAAACGCTTCGAGTAACACACTGTATGCTTGTGGGCACCATCAACAGGGAAAGCTATTAGAACAGATTAAATGCATCAGTATGAATAAGCGAGCAAGAATATCAGTTGAATTTAGTTCATAAATTCCGTTCATTGTGATGGAATTAGCAACTAAATCCTTTAGATTTTATTGAAGTATTCTGTTCATTAGAGGCCAATTTTTCCTGATTATTTTCGAATATTTCCAGAGTATTGTTGATTTAATCTTTTTGGGACCCTCGTCGATTAATTGTCAATTACAATTATTTCCTCTATGGGGTAGACCACAATGAATGGAATCCCAGTGGACGACTTAACACTTTGTCAAGCTCACCAGTGAATTAAGGCCCAGAATTTTTCGACGTTATATGCAGCATGGTTGTGAGTTGGGTGCAAGTGCAACTCAATTCTAATTGGGTGTTTGTTAAGATTAAGGTTCTCAATAGCATGCAAACATACAAAACAAGCATGAGTAGGTTGAAGTTGCAGTAGGGTAAGAGTTAACATAGGGCAGTAGGTTGAACTTAATATAAAAGCCTCATAGACGTGTCTATTAGAGCCACTTTAAGCCTTTTATTTGTTTTTATATTGGGTTTCAATGTGAGATCTGTCTCAGTTGATGCAGAGGGTGATGAGATGATAACATAAACCTTTTTGCTACTTATATTTTAGTTGTCATTGATCCTCTCAAGCATTTATTCCGTTGTCATAACTTGTTACTACCCTCGAGCTTAGTGTCATGTTCAAGGGTATTGATGGTACAAATGCCAACTCGGCATGCAATCTTACACGTGCCCATTACTTCTAGTTCACATTGATTCTCTCAATCATTTATTTCGTTGTCTTAACTTGTTACCACCCTCGAGCTTAGTGTCATGTTCAAGGGTATTGATGGTACAAATCCTAGGTCGGCATGCAATCTTACACATGCCCATTACTCCTCGTTCACATTGATTCCCTCAATCATTTATTCTGTTGTCATAACTTGTTACCACCCGCGAGCTTAGCGACATGTTCAAGGGTGGTTGTGGCTATCCACCATGCAGCAGCCCAATCATTGGGAGGCTGCTGCAATGTATTTGGTCTCACATCCATCACATATACATTGCAGTAGCCTCCCAATGATTGGGCTGCTGCATGGTGGATAGCCACAACCGTTCAAGGGTGTTGATGGTACAAATGTTGGCTCGGCATGCAATCTTACACGTGCCCATTACTCCTTGATCACATTGATTCTCTCAATCATTTATTCCGTTGTCATAACTTGTTACCACCCGCCAGCGTAGCGTCATGTTGAAGGGTATTGATGGTACAAATGGTGGCTCGGCATGCAATGTTACACGCGCCCATTACTCGTCGTGCACATTGATCCTCTCAATCATTTATTCCGTTGTCATAACTTGTTACCACCCGCAAGCTTAGTGTCATGTTCACGGCTATTGATGGTACAAATGGTCACTCGGTATGCAATCTTACACGCGCCCATCCTCGTCCACATTGATCCTCTCAATCATTTATTCGGTTGTCATAACTTGTTAGCACCTGCGAGCTTAGTGTCATGTTCAAGGGTATTGATGGTACAAATGCTTGCTCGGCATACAATCTTACGGTTGGTTTTGTCACTCAGTTGCTCTCTTTCTGTCTGTGTAACTCTCCTGAGTGTTTTCTCTGTAGTCTGGCCAGTGTTTGAATCCTCGTAGTCTGCGGAGTGTTCGAATCCTCAGACATGTTCTTTTTCGTACATTCATGAACCAGTATTTTGGATAATAAAGTCAATTTTTAGCTTCTTATTTCTGTGTATTACTGCATGGACTTTTCGGACTTTAAATAATGGACTTTCAGACAGGAATGCTCGTGTGTAAGGAAACAGATGTTTGGCG
This sequence comes from Picea mariana, assembly GCA_032191745.1. Classification (NCBI taxonomy): domain Eukaryota; kingdom Viridiplantae; phylum Streptophyta; class Pinopsida; order Pinales; family Pinaceae; genus Picea; species Picea mariana. Next base: position 297,991 of record JASDQU010735714.1, on the reverse strand, counting down.
AGAGTGGTTTTTAGGTTACTGAGCGGAGCTTTGTAGCAATGGCGGAATGCCAGAGCTTGTCTTGAGCTGTACATGCATGCTTGCTCTGAGCAGTTAGATATCTGTGGTATATGTCAAGCTCGCTGCATACGTTAATTCTTGCTAGTTTTGTGTGAAGGGAAGCCTTGCAATAGAAGACCAGAGTGTTCCCTCTGTCATTTGCTATCTATTGCATCCAAGATGGCAAAATCTTCTGCCAGGAAGAAAAGAAGCAATAATTATCGAAGGCATCCAACAGTGCCACAACCAATTCATCCCCACCACCTTCAATGCCGCCTTCCCCGTCCCTAACAAATTCAGCGGCACCATCCCCGTCACCTTCTTCTGAATCTATTTTGCCATCGAAGCCATCCTCTGCCACAGCCCCTGTGGCCTCGTCAATCCATCCTGCATCAGATGGTGGCAAGAGGGTACTTGCAACACCATATGCAAAGCAGCTTGCCAAGCAGTTTAATGTTGATTTGGCTTCCATTGTCAATGTGGCAAGCGACATATTAAATGAAAAGAGTTTGGAGAAAAAGGTGAATCCCAAAGACGAGGGAAAACAGGTTTTTGTTATCGGTTCGACTCCGAGTAGTCTCTAGCTGGGGAGTCGTCTCTCTGGGTGGTGTGAACACCACTTCCCCAACGACAGTGACAGTGACATCTTAATCGTTGGAAGAGAACGTTAAAGCGTGGGGCAACACCTTGAGTCTTTCCTCGAGCCGAGTCTTTCTTTAATGGAGATTCGAGCAAAGCCAAGGAGATAAGTCGCTGTCCGAAACCGGGCTTCTTCAATAATACATACATGCCTGAGATAAAAATGGGATTACCCTACCTAATTAGCCCGCATAGCCCCTTGGGGAAAGTCATTATAGCCCATTAGTCCAGCGGATTAGTACATGTTACTCTAAGTTTGGTACATTTGTATGTGTTCCCAGATAATAGGAGTGTTCCCACTTTCGAGTCGTAAGCATTTGTCGAGTTTTTTTGGCGGAAGAGCAATGTGCATTGCAACAGTTCTAACTTCTCGATCTGAGATTTGGGTAGCAACCATTCTGGATACAATTTTTTGAGCTCTGATAATAGAGTTGCAAAGATGTTGGCAGTAGCTCAGAAGGATGAAAAGAAGGACCAGGCTCTGAAAAATCACGTGGGTCATCCCCAAACAGGCAGAGATTGCCCATTTACGCTTCTCAACTCTCCTATCTCTCATACCCAGTAAGTCTTCACGCACATCCTAATTCTTTTCTTGCTCATGTTTACGATATCAACTGAAGTAAACCTCAACACGGCAATTTCTGGAAATTATCTTGCCTACATTTTACCCTAAAATTTCCAGGACGTGGGCAACTTTTTCTTTGGACCAGGGTTTTTTTTTGTTTTGATGGGTGAGTTTGTTAGTTTTTAGATTTGATTTGTATAGAAGTTTCATAGTTTGTAGATGCCCTCATGACAGAACCCTCTACCATCGACAGACTCTTGAAATCTCAATTCTATTTGTATAGGCTGGCTCAACTCGTCATAGCCCTTCACTTACAAAATTCCAAAATTTACAAAACAGAGAACTAGACATTTTCACTAGAAACTTAAAGTCTCTACTGAAAACATAAAGTGTATAACCCAAGAGGAAGATCAGTTCTATGGGCTGGTAGGGATAGCTCTCTTACGATTCTGAGTTTTACCGTCTTCTCCTGTGGCTCCTGCCACTGGTCTGTCATCTTCAAATAACAGTTAGGTTTTCAGGATGGGCAGGTCACCTTGCAGTTGCCTCAGAATGGCACTATCAATGTCTTTGCCAATAGACAGTTGCTGGACTTGGCTACAGATGTTCCACAGGTCAGTGTTCAGTTTTTTGCTYGGATCACCCATCTTGGATTCCAYCTCATCGASATCTTCTTTTTCAGACTTCRATAAAAGTTCCAKCTTGAGCTCAATGTTCTRYAGACCCAGAATTACCTGATCCCATTTGTCTCTGTTTAGCTCCATTTTTCTTTCGATATCGTTTCCACTGGTTTCAATTGATTTCTCCACAACTTGTAGGCACACGGTGACATTCTCCCACAGAGATCTTATTTCCTGCTGAAGTTGTTCCAGGGTAAGGGTGGGTATCTTCTGTTTTCTCCCCATGCGAGAAAAAAGGGGGTTGTCTCCGTGACACTTATCAAGAGTATACTCCTGTGCGTCTCCTCCAGATGTTCAGATGAGAGTGAGGAATGCGAAGGAGATAGGGTTGATTGGAATAAGGACAGGGTGATCAGAGAGGGGTGGGGGGTGTGGCAGGGGGAACGTGCCTCCTTGGAATTAAATCCATTGTCAAGTGCGAAATATTTGTTTTCCCCCATTGTGAAACAAATTATTCCTTTTTCCTTTTCCCTCAATGTGAAACAAATTATGCCTTTTGCTAGATTTCGTGAATCTAGGTGACATCGTCAAGAGTCATGTCAATTTATGTACTCCAGTGATGGGTTTGATAAATTGATTCGATCTATCCTCCCAGCCCTCTAACTCTTTGACTTAAAGGTCTAGTTTGATTTGGGTGAGATCAAAATTTTGTATCGACTGCTCGTTTTGCTACCCAGTTTGCTATTTTGTTAGTCAATGTTATGGCATTGTTGAAGCTAAAGTATCGTTCCTCCAGGATTTTTTTGTTCCAGTCAATATTACTTTTCACAACCAATGCAACCTTGTTGCCTTCTTTTTCAGAATATCATTCAAGAGGTTTGAGTCCCTCTGATTTCTACCAATTGGTAATTCTGGGTCGTGCACAACTTAATCCCTCGGCTAGGGTCACAGCTTCTGCTTGGTTATCTGAGGCTTTGCCATATCTAAAATACATGAACATGATTTCTCCTGCTTGATCCTGATTACTCCACTTCTTCGTGCTTCGCGTGGATTACCACTGGTAGCTCCATCAAAATCGAGGTTGTACTTTTAGTTTCTGGTAGGGCCTAAGGTGGCTTCAAGCCCAGCTTGAGTCTTAATCTATATCCATCGAGGGTATGGATTATGTCTTAATCCATTATATATTATTTATTTATTTTCGTTTCTTGTCTTAGGAGATGCTCTAGGCTCTCCTTCATTGCTCTTATTGTTTTATTTTAGAATCTCATTAACCTACTTTGGTCACTTGTGTACATCAACATAATTTCTTTTCATTTCAAGATATATTTTAGAAATTCTATGATTACCATTGAACCTCAAAATTATGGGTGCAACTACCACGATGTTTTTGGTTTTGCAATACTTTTATGAATTTTCTCTGTTTGGACATGACACTACCTACAATAAGTACAACACATGGTAGATTTAGACATACTAGTTTGGAGTTCCCTTACACTTCTATGTCTCAATAGCCTCGAGGTTTGCATAGGGCTATCCCTTCGATCAAGTCTTCTGCCTCTGCTTGATTTCTAGAGGCCTTATTCATGAACTTCATAAAGTTATATCAAATTATGCCATCCTTATCCATGAAGACCCTGCTTGCTTCTGTTATGCCAGCGTTTAGTTCTGTCATCCTTTGGTGGAATTCAAGGTGTTTGTCCTACCCAGCTTTTTATGGACTGCCCCTTAATGGTGGACACACACAAATTAAAATCTATTATTTATATGGTCATCAAATAGTTACTTTCACAGATTATTTGAGTATACAATCTGATTTTTGATGCGTTTTTTTATTTCAGTTTTCTACATTTCCTAATGTGTTTTTGAGCTTCTGCTGGTTTTTTTTGTTTTATGTTCACAAGCCCACTTTTTTTTTTTGAACAATTTAATGAGAAATGTCGAAACCTGTCTCACAGTCACTGGGAAATGCTTCCAGGACCTTTCCATTTCTTGAAATGCCCCAAAAATGTTTCCAGGGTGTTTCATCCTTGTTTTCATACTGGGAATATTTCTGGTACTAAAATGGGTGATGGAGTAGATGTTTCCGGCAACATAGCCTTTGAAAGCAAATTTGAATGGCCATATCTTATTGGAACATGTCAGGGGAGTAAGTACATGCAGAAGTTTAGAAATAAGCTATATGTCTCTTAGTAAGTCAAATTTTGCTTTTTATCCTATTCTTTCCCTTCTGCTGCTGGTCATTACAGCTATAGCTACAACTATAGTTGCAATCTTATGGAATGAAAACGCGAGTTAAACAGGGACTATAACTACGATTGAATAATGTTTTATTACTATAAGTTTTTAGCGGACTCAATAAACCTTCAGTTAGTTCAATTTTCTACTTGGATACGGGAGGTGTTGGGGTGAGAATAGGGCATAACGCAAGTCGGTGCAGTCAGCAGGAATATGGTAGAGAGCCTTCAAGTTCCCACTTTCCGTGTTGGATATAGCATCATCACAAACAATCTTGATGCCCTCTACAAAAAGGTATGATGCTTTTGTTTTGTGTTTTTGCCAATGTTAACAGAGGCAAGGATGTAAAGGCTTACCCACTAAGCCTCGAAGACATTCAAAATATATATTTGAAAACAAATTAATTTCATATCTTTATTATCTTTATTTTAAGTAAGTAAAAGAATTGTTTTACCTTTTAACTTATTATAAATATCTATGTATTAATTTTAATCATAATTTGATTAATTTTAATTCTATATTATTAAAAAAAAAAAGAAAACTAAAACGATTAAACTATTCCCATAAATAAATAGAAATATTATGATGCCAAACCCCACACTCTTGCAGCAACACCTCTACTAACCCAATCTTACTGCAATCTCCACCCTGGCATTATTTTCGTACCTATTCCTTAATAGTAAGATATTAAAAAACCAGTGGTTTAGGCTACCGACTTATTCAACAGCCGCAGCTCTTTCTTCATTGCAGGCTGTCTCCTTCATTAATGGGTCGATGACTTCCTGCATGCGTGCCTGTTGTACCATATCATGGGGCCTCTCCTCCTTGGGGTTGCTGCTCCACAGTCGTTCCCCATTAATTCGTTTACTGCTACCGCGGGACGTAGTCTAAACGTTACATTTTCTACTGTGGGAATTGATTTCATGATCTACAATTTATTATTTCCGTCCAGCAGCTGCCACTGTTTCCCCGAAATTCACCCACCGTTTTAGTCTGGTTCTCACTTGTTTACTCACATATCGTACAATATCGTGTAACTGCCAAGTCGAAGACTGGTTATCCTTTATTTTCTTTCTGTTTGAAACCAGTGTTCAGTGTTAGGTAGTGACGCTCCCAGTTCATAACAACATAATATTTTTTTGACATATATTTGAAATGTTTTAGTTTTGTTTTTTTGCCATATTTTATAGTTGAATTTGTTAGAAATCTGGTCATATATGTTCTGATCAATTTTGTCCGAAATATACTCATAAACTGTTAAAATACTCATAAACTATTAAAATGGTAAATTTAAGTGGTTGAATTTGTATTATCTGAGCATTTTGGAATTTTTGTGAATGCTGAATCCATTAATGCATTCAAAAATTCAATTTAAACAACAGAACTATTGTTTCATGCTTGCCTCCAATAACTGTCAAT
>JASDQU010735714.1:261037-271849 GCA_032191745.1 Picea mariana | reverse complement strand
GTGTGTGTGTGTGTGTGTGTTTTGGAGATTTCATGCACTTCCATTATCAAAAAATCAAATCTTTTGTGCCATGCTACATTGAAATATTTGCCATGAAGAAATTTTGTAGCTAATGGCCAAGCGTGCATTCAATTGCATTTCACTTCCTTTGTCTTTTGTTATATACAATGTCTGTATTCCAATAACATCACAGCCAAATTAAAATTGGCAAATTTGAATGTACTCATGCTACTTCATTAGAATTTTTACCATTAAGTTGCATCACACCGTCTAATCGCACACTATTATTTTCAAATGAAATTTATTTCTTCCTTCTTCTTCTTTTCTACTAACAACAAAAAAATTATTGTCACCAAGTAAGCCTTACAACACATTGAAGATGGTTTGTAACAAGTTGAAAATGCCTCAACAATCAAAATTAATTAAAATTCAAATGGCAACGTTCTACTCTAGTTTTCAACTATAATTTTCTATCAATTTCACAAAATTGAATGTAGTCATACTACAACATTGGAATACTAATGTACTCATACCTCAACATTGGAATTTTTCTACCTTATTAAGAGTCCTCAATTAAATTGCATTTCACCATCTTTCCAATTTCAAACAAGTTCGACAGGAACTTGGCCATTTTTAATGAACATTATAGATTTACTTTAATATATGTTGATCATTATTAAGCAAACTTTCATTTTATTGCAAGTACCTAAAGTAGTGGGCTATCAAGCTTTAATTCTTTTGTAGAGATAGTACCTGGATGGTAGTAAAGACCATACATACCATAATAATTTTTAATCTCAATCTCAACTTTTTGTCATATAAAAAAAAAAATTAATCTCAAAAATGTTTCTTTGATTTTCTCCATCCTTATTAAATCTACATTTAATTGTATTGATGTTGTTTAACATGTGTTTCCCAATTACCTCGCCATCCTTATTACATCTGCAGTTAAATGTATCTATGATGTTCAACATGTTTTTCCCAACTAACTCGGCAGGGACTGCGTTGCCATGCAACCCTTGTTCTGTTTAACTTGATTTTCAAGCAAGGTTGTTTTTTCTCATACTTGTGGATATCCATTTTTGAGCCTTATTTAAAGTAGCATGAGCTATTGCTAACCATGTTGATATCAATTTAGATAAGTCTTCTTGGCATGAGACCTCAACTTCAATTGTACAAATGACAAAATTATCCAGATCTAATTTCTCTTTCTTTGTGTCTACTTGACAATTTTTTTTTTTCCTTTTATTGTAAGCTATCAATTCCAAGTCAGTGACATCATCCACATGATTATTTATGGGTGTATCTCCCCATGATAATAAATTCTCTAACTTGCTCAAGTCACCACTTCCTCAATCATGGCACTTTACCTTTATCATTTTCACTAGTGCATGTTTTTTGCTTTGAATGACCAGGTCTTCCAAGTTTGATCAATCCAATCATCAAAGTTTAGCACTTTAATTTGTTGAGTGTCGTATTGTTCTTGAATTTCAAGTATATATTTTTTCTCTTGCTCACAACTATCATTCCTCATCCCATTTTCTTTTGTTGCTTCTCCTAACTATCATTCCTCGTCCCATTTTCTTTTGTTGCTTCTCCCAACTTTTGTTTCTCTTCTTCTTTTATCTTAACCTTTGTTGTTACTTTGATCTTTCCTTCTACTTCCAACCTTTCTTTTTCTTTGGAAACCTTTTCTTATTAACTCTTTTCTTCATATACATTCTCTTTTTCTCCTTTTTTTTTCTAGTTATGCTCTATGTTCTTCTTCCTTTTTCTTTAGATCTACCTCAATTTCTCCTCTTTTGTCTTTTGTTTTGCCATTTTAGGTTCGATAGTCTTTTGTCTTTCAACTTCAGCTTCTTGTTTGGCTTTCTTGTTTTCTTCTCTTTTTTCTTTCTCAGTCTTGTCATTCTTCTTCTTTTCTTCTAATTCCTCATCCTTTTGAGAGGATGAGCATTGTCCCATTTCGCTTGATTTTTTGTTGAAGTTGTTCCCATGAAACAACATTCTCATAAACTTCTTCATGTTACCATCTCTCATGAGCATATGGCCAAGTTATTTTCAATAACTGACAGTGCTTCAAGACTAAACCTTTAGTATTGTGCCTTATAAATAGTCCTTGAGGAAACCTATATTCCACCATAGCATTGGCTTCTTGTCTTGTAGCTTTGGAATTGTTAAACCATAATGGTCATTGGACATATTGTAAGGAATTAAACATCTTCTCCTATATTTTTTCAATGATGCATTGAATCCATGTAAAATAGTTTGATAGGTTATTTCTCCCAAGATAATCTATTTGGAACATGACAAGGCAGCAAGTGTTGAGGAGTATTACTCCATATATTCTCAAATAAGTATGTTGTTCTTGCAAGTACCAATTTCTAATACTACTAAGCAACAACATTGCATCTTCTAATAACCTTGTATCACGTTTACAAACAATAACTTATAGAGAGGTGCAAAAAAGTTGTCAAATATTTTTGCATAATTCTTCTTATACTTGTTCTCCCACAAACTCTAACAATACACATGAAATGGATTGCTTGCAATGTTCCAAAACCAACTCATTCATTGGAAGGGATTACTGGCACATATAATATTCAATAAGCATGAGGCCATGTGAAATGTAGGAAAAATCTCAGAATTAGGTTGCTTATCCTTTTCCAAGGCTTTATGCATAGACTGAGATAAAACTGTTACCCAGTTAAATACAAAACTTCTTGACACCACAATGAGAACTACTAGAACCCACACATCTTTAAAGTGAATGTAGTTTGGATCACCATACAATATGTACATCATGGACACGTCATAAATGTATGGATCTCTTATATTGATAACTACATAGACACCATCACTCTTTGCAAAATATCTCTTTCCTTCAATCCACCAACCTGTTAATATTTTCTTAACATCATTGTTGTTTTGAAATTGTTCCACCTATCCTATGATCATGTGGACTTGAGGCTCATACAATCGGTAATACTTTAGAATCTCTCAAGGATTAAAGGAAGCCCATGTTTTCCTTATGATTGACCCACTATTAGTGTCTATGTGTTTTATAATCCATTCAATCGCCTCTAAACAAGGCACTATAGGGGTTTTGGCTGCTACATTATGGAGATGAGACCTTCTTATACTTGTGAAAATATTGTCATCTACATTTCTCTTTTCTCCTTTTTTTTTCTAGTTATGCTCTATGTTCTTCTTCCTTTTTCTTTAGATCTACCTCGGTTTCTCCTCTTTTGTCTTTTGTTTTTCCTTTTTAGGTTCAATAGTCTTTTGTATTTCAACTTCAACTTCTTGTTTGGATTTCTGCTTCTCTTTTTTCTTTCTCGGTCTCTTCATTCTTCTTCTTTTCTTCTAATTCCTTATCCTTTTGAGAGGATGATCATTGTCTCATTTCGCTTCATTTTTTGTTGAAGTTGTTCCCATGAAACAACATTCTCATAAGCTTCTTCATGTTCCCATCTCTCATGAGCATATGGCCAAGCTATGTTCAATAATTGAACGTGCTTCAATACTAAACCTTTAGGATTGTGCCTTATAAATAGTCCTTGAGGAAACCTATATTCCACTATAGCATTGGCTTATTGTCTTGTAGCTTTGGAAGTGGTTAAACCATAATGGTCATTGGACATATTGTAAGGAATTAAACATCTTCTCCTATATTTTTTCAATGATGCATTGAATCCATGTAAAATAGTTTGATAGGTTATTTCTCCCAAGATAATCTATCTGGCACATGACAAGGCAACAAGTGTGGATGAGTAGTTACTCAGATTCTCAAATAAGTATGTTGTTCTTTGGAGGTTTTATAGTGCAATATTATTTTCCACTATAAAACCTCCCAGAGTTGGTTTTAATACTTTTGAACAATCTATGGGATAATATTTGTGGAAAAATTATATATAATATGTAGTTGGACTTTGAAACCTACACTTCCTTAAACTCTCCAGAGATGGCCACATCACTATCCTACATATTAGTCATGCATTGAGGTTTAAAATCTTGCGATATGGTGTTGTACTAGTGTTATCGAGTTTCCTTGCATGGGAATGTCCTCAAATACTTCAATGGAATTCACTAACAAATTTTCAATAGCAAATGTTGTTGGAATGTAGATTAATACTAAGAGGGGGGGTGAATCAATATTAATAACTTTTATCAAATTTTAAATAATTATTTATTAAATTTATTAATCAACAAGAAACTTCAGTAAATAACATCAATAAGTATAAACTTAAATTATAGATTACAAATTTTATATAAATACTAGCTTAGAGCACCAACTCTAGGAGACAACAATCCCCTTGTTTTAGGGCACCAACCCTAGGAAGCACCAACTCCCTTTCTTTGGGGCACCAACCCTAGGAAGCACCAACTCCCTGGTTTTAGGGATCCAACCCTATGAAGCATCAACTCCCTTGTTTTAGGGAACCAACCCTAGGAAGCACTAACTCCCTGTTTTTAGACTTAGCCAAGGATATTAATCCTTCCTTGCTCCTCCCCTCCACCCTCACTTCATAAGTATCATTGTCTTTCTTCCTTAGACCCTGCACTTGATTTTGATCTTCAGATGTAGACCTCAGATACATCTTCCTTCCATTACACTTTTATGTTTATATATTATTCCAAATAGGTATGAATTTGAACTGTTGCGTCTTTTGACAATGAACGAGTGCACCTCTTATTTTAATTTTAACAATAATGTTGATAATAGTTTATTTAACTTAACGGATTCAAATCCTTTGTATTTTATCCCTTCATGTGAAAACAAGATCTTGTAGCGGCAAAGGAATGGTTGTGTGCCAATCTTGTCAAATTATTCCACGTGTCCTTTAAACTGTTGCGGAAATCGAATTTTGCACAGGCACTTTCTTCAGCCTACTTTTCCAAATGATCATGGGATCAAAACCACGAGCTTATCCACTTAAGCATTGCTCTTAGTGCCTTTCTTTCTCCCCTATTATTTTACATAGGACCTTATTCAAATGTTTGCAGGCTTATTTACTTCTATACCCTTGCACCCCTAATCAACTCCTTTACCTTATCATGTGACCAGTGTTGAAACCAAGTCCTCCAGACTTCGGACTTCAAGTTATTCTCCCTTTTCAAACTTCCAAGTATCTCGGATTTTGACCTTCTGAAGTGGTCATAAAGTTTAGGCGATCGGTGGTTGTCGATTAACATTCTTGCTTCCTCTGTCCTCCCACTTCTTGATCGAATGACCAGGAAGGATCCTACTTGATCTTGATCTATGGTTATTGGGATTTCAACACTTCGTGCTTCGTTGTTTTTCTTCTTTACACCTTTTAGAACACCCAGATTTTACCAACCGAAGTGGTCATAAAGTAATATTGACTGCTTACGATCTGTTGACAGCTCCCCCTTATGTTATCCATCCACTCGCTTAATCCAATGACTATGACTTAATCAAGTGTTGAGATGGACATTCCTTATTTATTTTGGGGCTTCAGCACTCCAGGACTCTAGGGTATTACAACTTTAAATTCATTCAACTCCCTCGGAGTTATACTTGTCGAAGTACTTATGTCATCCTTCCATTGCTTGATCTAACAGTTGATAAAAGTCTCGAAGTGATCTTAGATCGACAGTCTACATGATTTCATTACTTTGAGACTCTAAGATATTGTGGCTTACCCTGTCCTTCCACTATACTTGATCGAAAGGTCAAGAATTCACCCAAAGTTCCTCCTTGATCCAACGATTGGTGGTATTTCGAGGCTTCGAGCCTCCGAGACTCCGGGAATTTGTGGCTTACCCTGTCCTTCCACTATACTCAATCAGACAACCGAGAATTCACCTGAAGGTCCTCCTTGATCCAACGGTTGGCAGGATTTCAGGATTTCGCTACTTCATGATTTCATGCCTGCCTTGTCTCCAATAATCGTTGAAGTGGAAAAATTTTGGAGTCACGAAACTTACGCTATCCTTCCACTTACCTGATCTCGGTCAACGATTGATCAAATCGATCTGATGGCTCTGGTTATACTTGAATTTTCTTGTTTATCTGGCTCTCGATCTAACAGTCATGATTCCACGATCCTTTACAAAGGATTTGTGTCTTCACTGCGCTTTGGCTTCTGTGCAATTTATGCAATGTCATTTCTCCTTAGCTTTGTGACTTGTGCTATGTTTTTTGTAGTTAACACCAATGACAACTGATCTTCCAACAATGTCCCCCTTTAGAATCGATGGCAACACAGTAAGAACTTCTTATTTTAACTAGGTTTTACTGTTAATCCTCCCCCTTTGATAGCAATGACAAAAGGGATCTTTTTTCGCTCCCCCTGAGGTGATGCTCCCCCTTTCCATGTGCTTCTTTTTCTAATTTTGTAGTTTTTAATGAGGTATGGGAATTACTCCCAATTTTTGTCTAAGATTTTCAAAGGTACTTCTTGGTAGACGTTTTGTGAATATGTCTGCAAATTGCTCTTTAGTATCAATATATTCCACTTTGACTACTTTTTAATAAACTTGATCTCTTAAAAAATGGTATTTAATTGGGATATTGGTTGTTTTAGAATGCATAACAAGATTCTTAGAGATATTTATGGCACTGGTGTTGTCATGGTTAACAGTGATTGGATGATCATATTTTTCTTTTACATCTTCTAGGGTATGTTTCATCCAGATTACTTGTGTGCAGCAAGATGCAACAACAATGTACTATGCTTCTGTTGTAGATAGCGATATAGATGTTTTCTTTTTACTTAACTATGATACCAAGCATTTTCCTAGGTAGAATGCTCCTCCACTAGTACTTTTCTTGTCATCTACACTACCAATCCATTCTACATCAGTATATGCAGTCAATGTAAAATCTTATGTTTTTGGAAACCATAAACCAAACTCTAGGGTTCCTTTAAGATATCTAAATATCCTTTTGACTGTCTTCATGTGAGTTTCTTTAGGTGCAAATTGAAATCTACCTACTACTCCTACAACGTGTAAGACGTCTGGCTTTGTTGTTGTTGCATATAACAGGCTACCAACCATTGATCCGTACATGGTTTGGTCTACTCTTGGTGAATCATCATCTAGGCTTAGTTTACATCCTATGACCATGGGAGTCCACACGAGTTTATTGTCTTCCATTTGGAATTTTTTAGCATTTCTTTGATATATTTTACTTTGGGAAATGAATATTCCTTTATCTGTTTGAGTGACTTGTAAACCTAGGAAGAAAGTGATTATTCCTAGCATAGACATTTCAAACTCTTTCTACATTTCTGTAGCAAAATTTTTGCTTAGTATAGTAAGATTACTTCCAAATATGATATCATATACATATACCATCACAACAATCATATCCTGATCCTCAATTTTGATATATAGGTTGTTGTCAGTAGTCTCTCTCTTATATCCTTTTTTTTTGCAGATACTGATCAAGTCTTGAGAACCATGCTCTAGGGGATTGCTTAAGACCATACAAAGCCTTCTTTAGTCTGCACACATAGTCTTGATTTTCTGTTAATATGAATCCTTCTAGTTGCTCAATATATATTTATTCTTATAATCTTCCATTCTGGAATGCTAACTTGACATCCATTTGATAAATTTTGAAGTTTATGAAGCATGCAAATGCTAGGAACATTCTAATGGCCTCTAGTCTTGCTACTGGGGAAAAAGTCTCTTCAAAGTCAATACCTTCCACTTGGGAATATGCTTTGTATACTAATATGGCTCTGTTCTTTATGATCTATCCTTTTTCATTGAGTTTGTTTTTGAGTATCCACTTGGTTCCTACCATATTCTTGTCTTTTGGTCTAGGGACATGCTCCCATGTACGATTTTTCTCAATTTGATCAAGTTCCGCATTCATTGCTTTTATCCAGTCTTCACTCTTGTTGGCTTCTGCAAAATTTTTGGGTTCTATTACTGAAAGCATTTCTTGTTTAGAATCAAATCTAAGTTTCCTTCTTGTTTCCACTCTTGCTTCTTTATCTCCTATAATTTGATTTTCAAGGTGATTCTTTTGAACTCTTTTTGATGGTGCTTTTGGTAAGGGTGTTTCTTCCTCATCCTTCTCTTCATCAGTTTGTGGTTCATTCTCTTGTAGTTCTTCAATATATTCTTCATCTTGTGATTCACCATCTTCTTCATCGTCACTAGTTCTTCCCCATTCATCAATTTTTTATTCATCTTGAGATTTACTTTTTCTCGATTTTAGATCATCTATTTTTACATTTGCACTTTCCACTATTTTGTGCAATCTTAGATTATACCACTTGTAAGCTTTTTTGTTAGGTGAATATCCTATAAATATACCTTCATCTGATCAAGAGTCAAATTTCCATAGATTATCTTCATCCCTCTTGATGTAACACTTACTTCCAAAGACTTTGAAATGTTTCACAGATGATGGTTTTCCAAACCATAATTCATAAGGTGTATTCTCATGGTTAGCTCTCAGTTGTGCTTGGTTAAGTATACAGACTACTATATATATTACATATCTTCAAAATTTGTATGGGAGCTTGGATTCATTCAACATAGTGCTTGCAGCCTCTTGAACGGTTCTATTTTTCCTCTCAGTAACTCCATTATGTTGAGGAGTTCTTAGAGCTAAGAATTTTCTCTTGATTCCATGATCTTCACAAAACTTATTGAATTCTTTAGAGGTAAATTCCCCCCCATTATTTGATCTTAAACATTTGATTTTGAGATCTGTTTCATTCTCTACATAAGTCTTGAATTCTTTAAACTTTTCAAATTCCTCATATTTTTCTTTCAGAAAATATATCGAGGTCATTTTCGTGTAGTCATCAATGATCAACATGAAGTAGTATTCCCCTTGTATGCTTCTAGTCCTAGAGGCCCCACAGAGATCAGTGTGAACAATCTCCAAGGGTTTTGATGTAGACTGCTCTTTTGTCTTGAATCTAACTCTTGTATGCTTCCATAATTGATGGTGTTTGCAAACATGACCTGAGGGCTTGATGATTTTCGACTTGTCTTTTACAGCTCCCTTTTTACTAGCTTTGATCAGGTTATCAAAGCTCAAGTGTCCCATCCTTCTGTTCCATAGCTAGATTTCATCTACTTGACTCATATGGCATTTTTCTTCTTCCTCAATATCTAAGATATACACATTGTTTGAGGTTCTTAGTGCAATAACAACTAATTTTCCTGGTCCTTCTTCTCTTATTTCACATTTTTGGGAGTAAAAAATGAGTATATGTCCCTAATCAGAGGTTTGGCTTACACTAAGTAGATTAGGTTTTAAATTTTCTACTAGTAGCATGTTTTCTGCTTTATTTTTCTTGTTTCCCAAAGAAACTATGTCTTTTCCTAGTATTTTGGCAGATACATTATCTCCAAAAGTGACTTTATCTTTATCCTTCTTTGTCAGAGTGAGAAATTGGCTTTTATCTCCTGTCATATGTTTTGAGCATCCACTATCAATATACCACTGACACTTTTTGTTCTTTGCATACAAGGCCACTTTACATTCTGTTACGTTTTCTTCTATATGCTTTTCTTTCCATATCTTCTTATCCTGTTTGTTAGAGTTTCTTGTCTTCAAGGATTACATTGGTAATATACATTCATTGGTTTTATGGCCATAGTTGTTGCACTTGTGGAATTCAACATTGTACTCTTGTAGAGGAGAGAATGAATTATGATTACTTTTCTCTACATCATTCTTGTTGTTCTTATATCTTTGGACATTTCTTGGTTTATAGTTTCTATAGGCTTTACAATGTACTACTTTGTGTCCAAAGTTGTTGCATGAATAGCAATATCCAATGAAGATATGTTGATATCTATCAGAAGGAGTCCTTCTGATTACTGTATTTCCTTTTCCTTCTGATACCATCCTTTAGATCATTGTATTTCTTTTTCCTTTTGGATGAGGTGCTTGCTTATTAAAAACAGTTTTCAATGGTGCCATTTTCATCTTGTTATCTTCTCTTTTTAAAGGATTTCTAAGAGCATCTACATAGTTGATTGATTTTTTATCAGTTTTATGTGTAGTAAAAGTTGAATTTTGATCATATCCCAATCCTACTTTATCATTTGGTGATCTCTAGCTGTTAAGGATATCATTCAAAAATTTTGAACTGTTTTCAAACTTTGACTGGTGATTTCCTCTTTCTAGTTCTCCTTTTAGCTAACTAATTTCATCCTCTATCTTCTTACAAATTTGTTGTTTTTCCTTGAATTGTTCATCCAAGATTTCTTTATTTCTTTTGACTTCTTGAAGCTGAGTTTTCAAGTCAATGATGATTTTCTCTGATTCTTTTATGGTTTTTGAAACTTCATTCTCTCTTCTTTGTTCTGCTTATTTAAATTCCAACAGTTGTCCTCTTAACAACTTGTTCTTCATTTTATACTTTCTAAGTTCATCTAGGGAGCTGATCAACTCTGCTTCAAGATCTACTTCTCCTTCAACCTCAGAGTTTTCTTCTTCAATCTCAAAGGTATTTTTAGTGTCATTATTTTGGGTTTCTATACCCATAAATAGGTGCTCATATTCTTCTTCTTCTTCACTTTCTTCAGATGAGTTGTTGTTCTCTTCAGTGTAAAAGGTCTTCTTCTTTTTGTAGACCTTCCTTTTGTCTTTGGTTTGGCTCTTTTTCTGTTCTTTGAAAGTTCCGTTAAGAACCAAATATCAATATAGCATAGAAAATCCTCAGAAAAAGTACTCAACTCCTTGAAAAAGAGATAATTTTAGATAATAAGCCTCTTCGAGGGGGCAACCTCCTTTTACCCCACTTAAATGTTCAAGTACAAGATGATTCAAAATGAAAATGTCTCCTTGGTATATATAGGAGACTA
>JASDQU010735714.1:203783-252988 GCA_032191745.1 Picea mariana | reverse complement strand
GGCCCATAGTGATAATAGTGGAGGTCATTTAATGTAAGGTGGACTAGGTCCACTATATTATTAAATAAGGCCCACTATGGTAGTTAGATATAATAAATGGGTAATTAGATATAATAAATGTAAGAGGACTTCTTAGAAGGTTCTACTTCTAGAAGATTCCTCCTCTAGAATGTTCGTAGGTGATGGTAGCACTATATAAAGGGGTTCAAGCAATGTAATGAGTTATGAAGAGAAATATTGTATTTGGAGCGGTAGTTCAATAGGAGGATGCCCCCTCGAAGAGGCAAGTGAACAGGAGAAGATCCCTTCCATAATATGATCCATTGTATGGTGTTGCCCTACCTCAAGGGTTTGATACAATAAAGTTGTGTTTTTCTATATTGTTCTTCTATATCTGTTGTGGTGCTTTTGTATTCAGTATTGGTTCTTAACATAATTTTTGTATTGCTTGTGTCAATGATGATCACAGTTACCTTATGGGGATTTAAATTACAAACTATAAATTTTTGTTTGGATGTAATTTATTTGGACCAAGAACCATTTTTTATTTATGACATTCGATAGATTTAAGTAGATGATTTATAGAGGTTTTTTCATTTATTACTTCATAAGCGGTGAACTATTTGGCCCCTACTTAAAAGAAGTAATGAGAAGATTGTATTCACATCAAAGATATCATAGCTTTACTTGTATGGTCATAAGACAAGAAATGAGAGAACTTTTGACTTCAAGATGATCAACAACAGGTTGATAGATGAGTGCTCATGAATCAACCGATTTTTCTTATTAACAATTTTTTTCCTTGATCAGAATTGCAAGAATATTATCTTACAAATTGTTTACATAACAAAATACAAAAACAAATACTTTTATTCAAAAAAGGTATTGAAGTTGCTTTGAGACATTTTTCTCGATCATAGAGAGATGAAGTTAATATGGATTGAAAACCCAAAGCTATGTTTTTTTAGTGCCTCTCTACCTAAAATTGTTTTTCAATATTTTGCCTCTTGTGAGGAGGCTGCACTGGGGTCAAGTGTTCTTCTAGATGTTGCTTCTAGATCAAGAAGGATTCTTACCACATAATCTATGAACTCCGGTAACCCTAATTTCACTACCTCCTTTTCCTTGATGTCCTCCACAAATTCATTAATGTCTTCTAAGATCATGCCAACATTGCAGGTTCTCCTTAGACTGTAATCCACAAATCCTTTGTTGGAATTTCAACTTGCTTCTTTTGTTGCTAGTACTCCCGTGATTGACCTTGAGTTGTTTTTGGAATGCCTTCAAAAGGTTGTGATTATTGGGGTGCTTCTTTTTTTCACTGAGCTCTTGGGTAATCCCTTCCCTACCGAGTTTTACTCCTAGGGTGGAGGCGGAGGGAGGGGTTCTTTTCCTAGATTAAGAGATTCCTCTTCTTGGACCATTTCCAAAGTTGTGAATCTACATTGGGCCTAATTTTGCATCACTTTTGGGTTGGGAAGTAGTGAAGGCTTGGTGTCTCCATTTGTTTAAGGATTTGGAAACTTTTTATAACCCTTTTTCTTTCTCCTTTCTCTAGCTATAGGGGGCATGCATATTCAAGCAACGCTTGTTGAAGTGACCATATTCATGGTAACCATTGCACCCGAATGAATGCTACTTGTAGTCAAATGGTTGTGCATGACCCCAATTGTCGATTGGAAGTTCTATTGCTTCTTGGATGTGTTCTTCAAGGTTGACTTCAACATAGATTCTACGCAAGTAAACAACCCTATCGTGGCTCAACTTTATCTACACATTTCCCTAGTTTATTCCCTATTGCCTTGAGGGACTTAACATCCCAAAAATAAACAAGGAGATGGGATAATCTTATTCATATCAAGACAAAAGATGAATTTTGAAGTGAACTTGATGGTTACTTCACTAGCTCAAATGAAGTAACCTTCAAGTTCACTTCAAATTCTCCTCCTTTAGATCAAAATCCTTTAGATCAAAATCCAAAGACCATTGAGTAAAATACAATCCATCAATACCTAAGACCCATGAGCTGCTACAAAATATTAAATCTTGATCATCTTAGAATTAAAAGTAAAAACCAAAGAAACTTATACAAATGTGTGAAAACTTAGTCACATAAATGTTAGCATTCCATGATGTCCTTGACTCGGTGTTCACATTCTTGTGACTATGACATTCATGGTTATTGGTGTATGCATTAACCATTGAAAGTCTGAAAGATAACATTTGAACTTAGTATCCAAGCTCCATGATTATGGACATATTGTTTGCACCAAATATCAAGAAATTGTTAAGACCAAAATACTCCTTGAATTCCGTGAAGGATGTATAGTCATCCATATATTTGTGCTAAGATCATTTGCATTCCTAAATAAACTATTGGATGGATTCACAAAATTTACGATGAAACTAATGTTTTATAAACCATTTCCATTTCCATCCCATAATTATGTATATAAAATTATTATTCACAATACTCATTTATGTCTCAACCATTTCATTACTTAATTTATAATCCTCGTTGAGTAAATCCTGCTCAAATATATGCACCATAAAGAGAAAACACATACTCAACCATTCCATTTCACATGAAGTATACGAGGTTAAAATATCCGACACATTAACACTCATCGTGTTGTACGTGTAATTTAATTGCGTTGAAATTTAACTACACGAAACTTAACAACAAAGACTCCTCCCGAGTTTCAGAACTGTCTCCACCGACATTATCGAGTCCCCTCTTTGGTGACGGCGCAGGTTCGAATCTTCCAGTGACAAATTAGAGAGAAGAACCAATTTTCGCGCCAACCTCGTAGCACTCAACACTCTGTCTCAGCAAATCACAGTGTTTGAAACAGGGACGCGCTTTCCACACGCAGGCTAGCGGTTTCTTCCTTCGGTCGGTTTGCTATCTGCCGCCTCTGGAAAAACTCCTATAAAATCAATCAAGCGGTCTTACGGTCGAATCCAGCAGGTCATTAGGCAGGAAATCTGAATAATTTTTCTCACGAACCGAAAATTAGGGCACTGTGTTGGATATGGCGGGCGAATTAGAGGAACAAAGGCGGCGTAGCAGTAGATTCTGGGGATGGAAAACGTGGACAGTTATAGCCTTGACTGCTATTTTAGCGGTTTCCGTGGCCGCATGTGGACGGCAGCCCAGAATTTCTCTGTTTGGCTTCTCCACCAAAGAGTGCAAATGCACGGTAAGCTATCGGTAAACCCTTATTTGGTCCTAATTGCTTTTCTTTTTTAATGTTTCCGTTATGTTTGAAAATAATGTTTTTGACATGTATATTGCCGAGATCGCTTGAACTGGATGGCCCATAGGCGAAGGTTCAATTCTCATGAGTAAGATACCGACCTGTGGGCTTTAGTGAGTAAACCTTAAGACCTATTTTGGCAGTTGATGAATAAGAATTTTAACAATGTTCCAGCTTGCACCAACTGTAAATGTAAAACACTATTGGTTTGGGTATTGCTATGATCTTGATTACCAGAATAACAAGGGAAATACTGAATATGATAAATCCAAGTGAGGCGCACGGCTCTCAAGTTTAACAATGATGCTGATGATGATTTGCCCGCAACTCTTTCTTAGGCATCAGAGAAATACTGAACACGCCAAATACATAGGAGACGCACTGCTGCCAAGTATAAGTATGATGATCATTTGCACTACAATTCTTCTTAGAAATCAGAGAAATACCGAATATGCCAAATGCCAGATAAGATGCACATCTCCCCAGTATAATAATGACAATAATTTTCACTGCACCCTTTTATCTTAGAAATCAGAGAAATAAGTATGATGATCATTTGCACTACAATTCTTCTTAGAAATCAGAGAAATACCGAATATGCCAAATGCCAGATAAGATGCACATCTCCCCAGTATAATAATGACAATAATTTTCACTGCACCCTTTTATCTTAAGAAAGAGTACTTCTCAACAACCTGAGAGGTTATAATATTAAACAATCATGTGTATTCATATATATTAATCTCTCTTTCATTCCTCATTCCTCATTGGGGTCGAGTTCTAGGCCGAGCAACTTTTACTTTTTTTTCCAAGGAAACCCTGGAATATTTGGATGGAGAGTGACAGCCACTAGTCACAATAGCGGCTGGTAACTTGGAGTGACTCAACTGGATTATAACTCTAGGGCCTCCCTGTCACAGGTTGCTTTGGGAGGAGGGTTCAATCGATTGAGCTAACCCTTGGGGCTAGCGGAGCAACTTTTACATCTACAAGCCATCCTCTATATCATCCACTATATCTTTTTGCGGATAGTATATAAAAATGCTTCCTCTATGTTATAAGAAACTTTCTTTTATTCGTTATTCATATTTATTTTTTGTTGTTGAGAAATTTTGATTCCCTTTGTCCAATGGTTTAGGTTAGAAGATATCAACTCAGGGTTTGAATGCAGGGCATACAATTTCGTGTTCTCTTTTATATTTCTTTCTATATGATTATTCAGTTTTATGTACTTAAATAAAATTTCCTGCTAAATGCAATCTAATGCATTTTTTGCCCTTGTTCTTTCAGAGTTCACACGAACTTACTGGAATTGTGGAAGATTGTTGCTGTGATTACAAGACAGTAGATACTCTCAATGACCACGTGCTGCATCCTCTTCTGCAGGACCTTGTGAGAGCCCCTTTCTTTCGGTATTTTAAGGTGAGCAGCGCTGGAGCATATGGTCACATAGCTGTCTAGTCATAGAATTGTCTATTGTTCAATTTAGCCTTGAGTCTTTGACACAGAAATGCTGAAATTTAGAGACACTTTGTGTTTACCTTGAAGATTAAAAATCTATTCTATATTTATTCATGTACTATATATGCTCTGATATCATGTTAGGCTTGTTAACTCAAAACATATAATCAGGTTACACAATACTTAAGAAGATAAAATATTGTGTGGTGGAGCTTGTTGACATTGACAAGAGAGAGGGAGAGAAAGGATTGAATGGATCCACCAACTATTAATTTTCCTTAACCCAGAACCCGACAATCAGTTCCAAATAGATTACATCTATTGAATAAAAGCACAGCTGAGTTATTAACAAAACATTACAGCGGAAGCATAAATATGGAAACCAAACACATTGCACACGAGATTTCTGGGTAAAACCCCCGAAGGGAAAACTAGTTTTGAGTTGATTTTATTAGATAAAATCTTGGGTTTCTGTCGTGGGATAATGGCCCATCTAAGGAAAATATAATAACAACAAATAGCCTAGCCTACCTGCTGCTATCTCCCTTGCTGCCCTTTTGCTCCTTTCCTCTGACCTTGTCCACTCACACTTGGATGAAATGTCCTCCTTACCCAATCAATGAGATCTCCTCACTCTGTGTGTCTTATCCTCTCACTTAGGCTGCCTTTATAATGTTGAATTAACTCTAAATCCAAAACCCTAGATCCGAGTCTAAAGTGATCAAGGGTTGAGATTAAATCTCACCTTCACTTTAGATCTAATGGCTAGGATTTAATTAACTCTCTTAAGTTACTAATTCCAAAAACTTAGGCATTTAACTTAATTAAACTCCATTAATTCTAAAAGGTCATTTACCTTAATTATTACTTAATTAAAGTAAATTCCCTAAGTCCCGAGAGGTATTAGTGACGACTTCCACATGCTAGACACCAAGCCAATGTGGAAGTACCTGTCTGATGCTAAATACATCAACACTCCCTCTTAGTGAGGAAGATACTTCTATCACCTGGAGGTGGCTCTGTCTTCGCTATCAGATATGCTACCATGGCTACTCTCCAATCCACTCGATTGGCTGCTCCCTATGAACATAAAGCTATCCTTTCCATCTTGCTCAAACCTTTCTTTGATGGCTTCCCTTTAAATATGCTTCTAGAAGCCTCCTGCACGACCATCTCGTACCATGACTCCTTCTGATAGACTTGGAAGGCTGCTCCTTCCCCCTTGAACCTGAAGGATGACTCCCTCTGAACTGCTCAACCTTAGCCATCTCGTACCATTACTCCTCCTTGATAGCCTTGGAAGGCTGCTCCTTCCCGCTTGAACCTGAAGGCTAACTCCCTCTGAGCTACTCAACCTTCGGAGCTACCTGTTCCTTGTTCTCCACCACTTTGTTGCTTGCCATTTCTCGCATAGGATGGCCCTTTAGCCTATACAAGTTGCTCTCTCTAACTCCAAGAACCACTGTTGTTTCAGAGCTAGATCCTCTGGGCTTGATCAACGCATGTCCATCTTGGAACGCTACGCCAAATCCCTTCTTCTCAATCGCTGAGATTGAGAGCACACTCCTCTTGAATTCTGGCACCCATAGCACGTCCATCACTCTCAAGAGTCAACACTCCTCCTGACTCCATCTGGAATGGCACTGTCCCAGATCCCTTTACTACATGCTTGGTGCCCATACTAAGTTCCACATACACGTTTGAGCCTGACTCTGTGAAGCTCTCGAATAGCTCCCGCTCCTGTCATATGACATGTGTCTCTGCTATCTAGTAGCCATGCACCAATTGATATGGTGCTTGAGGAAAGATGGGTAACAAGTAAGAACTCCTATTCAAACTTATTGGAAAACTCATCCACTTGAGCCTTTGTCGATGCAACTACCTCTGGTTGTGTCCTGTTTCCACCCTTCTTCCTCTCCGAACATTGTGAAGCATAGTGTCCCTTCTTATGATAGTGAAAACACTTTACCTTATTTAGGTCCTTCCCTGTGCTAGCTTGTGAAGATGAATCTCCACCTATGTTCTTCTTGACCTTCCCCTTGTCCTTCTTTTCCTAACTAGTAAGTGCAAGGTTCTCCTCGTCACCATCCTCCTGCGGGCCTTCTCGAGCCTCTCGACGAGTCTCCTCATGTATGCAATGATCCCATAATCGGTTGAAGTCCAAAAGCTTCTCTTGAGCACAGATGCCTTCGGTGAATGAAGTCCAAGGCTTGGTGAAACCATTCAAGGCCACCCTCACTATTTCTACATTTGTCACTATCTTGTTATTCGCCCCCAGTTGATCACGAACATGAGTGATCTTGGTGAGATAACTTGTCACTAAATCTGTCTTGGACATCTTGGTGTTCTTCAGTCGGTGCCTTAATACCATCTTTCAGTTCTCGTTATTACATTGAAACAGATTTGTCAGAGTCAAGAACATCGCATTGGCTGAATT
The DNA here is from genome assembly GCA_032191745.1 of Picea mariana. NCBI lineage: Eukaryota > Viridiplantae > Streptophyta > Pinopsida > Pinales > Pinaceae > Picea > Picea mariana. The sequence continues at coordinate 245,830 of JASDQU010735714.1, read as the reverse complement.
TTTCTTAGATAGGTGAGGTACAAGATGATCCCTCACCGAATCTAAGATCATCCACGTTGCCTTGGCCTCCTTTGCCTCATGCTTGGCCAGCTATGCAGGATCTGTCGGTGCGATCACTGTATTTACATGACTCCATAGTTTATTCTCCTTTAGGAGAAACATGATCCTTGCACTCCATGGAAGAAAGTTAGAAGCACCCTCCAACCAGTCCTCATACCTCAAACCGACTGCTACCATTTCCAAGATCTGATCACAACACTCAAAATATGTGCCTAGTCCTTCAGGTACAAGATCCAAAAAAATTTACTGGCTGCCCAGATCCCTACCTAGGATTCGTTGCGGTCTCGACTGACTGTTGCTCGAGCTCTTCTAGGCACTGTTGTATATCTCTCTGATATTTCGATAAATTCCAAGTTAAACACATGTTCGATATATTCGAAATATTCTGAGATATTCCGAGTTAGACCCCTGTCTTGCAACATTTTCCAAGATATTCCGATATTTTCCGCTGATGTCACCTAGAAGTTACATTCCAGACCCTCGCTGATAGTTTCCCCGAGACGAGATATACATCATTGCTTCTAGGCACTGCCCAACTATTTTTTGGGCCGTCTGAGCCCTTCTAGGCGTTGCTCGACTATTTTCTCGGTTGCTCGAGCCCTTCTGTGTGTTGCTCGACTATTTTCTGGGCTGCTCGACAGTCTGCCGACTTGTCTGTCTGCCATGACTTGCCCTGCCCTGGCGACCTGATCCGGCAGCTGTTGGCAGCTGTGTTGGTTGGCCCTGCTGGCGGTTGGCTCGGTCGGCTGGCTGCTAGCAGTGGCCTGCTGCATGGCTTAGCCGACGACTTTGTCCACGTGTTGTGGCTATGGTTGCACCTTGGAGGCTACAGCCCGCGGCTAATCTACAACCCGTCGTCACAACCTCTGCAGTCCCCCTGTCCTCGACTTCCTCTTTAGTAGCCTTGTTGCTTCCTCTGTTGATTCTTGTGCCCAACCTTCACAGCCCGCGCGTCCCTGTCACCTCTTGCCATTGGTTTCTTCCCTGCGCTTGTTGCTGCGATAGCTTGGCGGCTGGCTGTCGGCTGCACAACCCATCTCCTGCGTACACACCTTGTCGGTTGATCTCTACAGTTCGGTTTTACAGCGCCCATGCTGTCTCATGTGTGTTCTCCACCCAGCAACTCACGATCTCTCTGATCTTCTTGCTGTAGCTCTACGCGGATTTTTCCACAGCAACTTGTGCGATTGTACGACGTACACTGCCTCTCTCTTTTTTTTTATTCTAATTTATCTCGCAGCCTACAAACTAAAAAAAATAATTTTCTGCGTTGCAAATCATGAACTTGTGCAAATCTAGTTTTCCCTCAAAGTTCATGCTTTGATACCATGTTAATTTTCCTTAACCCAACACTGACAATCAATTCCAAATAGATTACGTCTATTGAATAAAAGCACTATTGAGTTATTAACGAAACATTACAGTGGAAGCATAAATATGAAAACTTAACACATTGCACATGAGATTTCTAGGTAAAAACCCGAAGGAAAAACAGGTTCTGAGTTGATTTTATTAGATAAAATCCCGGGCTCCTATCCTGGGATAATGGCCCATATGAGAAAAATACAATAACAACAAATAGCCTAGCCTACCTGGCTACTATCTTCCTTGCTGCCTCTTTGCTCCTTCCTTTGACCCTGCCCACTCACACTTGGATGAAATGTCCTCACCCAATCAATGAGATCTTCTCACTCTGTGTGTCTCATCCTCTCACTTAGGCTGCCTTTTATAATGTTGAATTAACCCTAAATCCAAAACCCTAGATCTCTAAAGTGATCAAGGGTTGAGATTAAATCTTACATTCACTTTAGATCTAATGGCTAGGATTTAATTAACCCACTTCAGTTACTAATGCTAAAAACTTAGGCATTTAACTTAATTAAACTCCATTAATTCTGAAAGGTCATTTACCTTAATTATTACTCAATCAAAGTAAATTCCCTAAGTCCTAAGAGGTATTAGTGACGACTTTCACATGCTAGACGCCAAGCCAATGTGGAAGTACCTATTCGATGCTAAATACATCAACACCAACAAACCCTACAACTGCAATAAAATAGAGAGAGAACGATGTTGAATAAATGCTTGAACAAGTGCCCCCATGTGCTGGTTGTACAGTGCAGGTACAGAACTAGCCGGTTCGGGAAAATAAGGCTTGACCATTTCTAGGTTGAGGCCGTGATCTGGACTGGAAACCTTTCAACCTGGTTGGACCGACTGATTTTGGCAGAACCAGTTCGATTTTGATAACATTGGAATTAATATGATGTTACAAATGAAATATGAGGTGTGCATTTATACACAACCTATGAGGTGGGGCAGCTTCCCTCATAAGGATGTTATGGGCCCACATAATTGCCTAGGTTGGCCTTGGCCACCTAGAATAATATAAAAAAATGTTGACTAGGTTGACCATTAAATGATAACTTAGTAATACAATAACGAGGGTACTTAGCCATAAGTAAATAACAACAAATGAATATTACCATCATTTCAACAGCCCCCCCTTAATCTGAGCACGGGGTCAAGGACAAAGATGATCAAGTACAAAAGGAGTGGGGATACCCAACTCGATAGAGAGACAACTATAGCTGTAATAAGAGAGTGTGTTTGTGATGACCTGACTCAATACAAATGTGGAAGGGTTTATGAACACCCAACCATCATCAACATGGAATTGTGAAAACCCCTAAAGAAATGCCACCATTGAACTGCTGATCCCTTAATCTGAGCACGGGGTCATAGACAAAGATGATGAAGTACAAAAGAAGTGGGCATACCCAACTCAGTAGAGAGACAACCATAGTTATAATAAGAGAGAGTGGGCCTGTGATGACCCAACTCAATACAAATGTGGAAGGGTTTATGAATAATACCCAACCATCATCAACATAGAACTGCTAAACTCTTGAAGAAATGCCACCGCTAAACTACTCATCATTTGGGGGAATTTGATCTTGATTTGTCCATCTGATAAAGAAGTGATGTAAAGAGGCATAAATACAAGGGAGAGAAGGTATAAAAGTGAGTGGGCATACCTAACTCAATGCAGAATTAGCCGTAGTTGGAGGAAGAGAAAGTGGGTTTGTGATGATTCAACTTATTACAAAAGTGGATCCAATAATCCACTGGAAGAATGCTGCCACCAAACTGCTCATCATTTGGGAGACTACAATATTGAATTGCCCATCTGATGAATAAGTGTTGGAAGAAACATCCTATATAGGAATCAACTCTAAGTTGCTCTTCGCCGGGAGGTCTATGATCACTAAACTGCTCGCATGCTGAAAGAATGTTACCGCGAAACTACGCATCTATTGGAAAAAAACTGTCACTGACTTGCTTATCCAATGGATGAGGGCTGGAAAACACATGCTAGCCACACCGCACACCTGTTAGGGTTTTACCCTAACCCCCTAAGTAGATAGATAGGTTGCTATGTATGGAGGCCATTTATAGTAAATAAGGCCATGTAGTAGTGTGAAAGCAATAATTGTAAGAAGGCTTCCTAGAAGGTTTTGCCTATGAGAAAGTTCCTTCTCTAGAATGTTTCTAGGAGGTAGATAGAACAATATTAAGAAGCGGAAGCAATGTAATGAGATGTCTTGTGAAGTATATTGTAATCAGAGCTCTGTTCAATTGGGGGTTGCCATCTTGAAGAGGCAAGTGAACACTGCTCTCATTAATAAATGTATAACATTTTGTGGTATTTTGGTTCTTTATTTGGCTATTGCGGTTTCAATCTGTCATTTCTGCAATAAATCTGGGTAAAATCTATTAACTCTACTCTGCATCTTCCAATTTACTAATAAAGAACACCACAACATCCATTGGAAGAATAGTGCCACTGATTTGCCCACTTAAAGAAATGTTAGAAGGAACATCTTGTAAGAGAGAAGAGATGGCAGTAACCAACTCTAATAAGATCTGCCGTAGTTGAAATGAGAGGAGGAAGACCCAACTCCATATATTTGAAAGAGCTTATGCACTATTGAGAATGCTCAAAAACGATAGGGGAGTGGGTGTGTACCCAACACAGATACACTTGAGAGAGCACGGCTGAGAAGAAATCCTGAATATGATTCAAGAGCTTGAACACATTTGAGAGAGGTCAAATACAATAGGGTGCGAGTGTGTGAATACCCAACATAGATGCACTTGACAGAGTGCAACTCAAAAGGAGGCTCAAATACAAGATGGGAGTGGATTTATAAAATACCCAACTCCTGACAAAGAGTTGTAGGAGTGGTGTGTGAGTACCCAACTCAAATACAACTAGGAGTGGTGGTGGCTAAAATACAAGAGAGAGTTGGTGTGTGGATAACCAACTCAAAAACATGGTTGACCATAGCCAAAAGAAAGTGAGAGGGTTAATGAATACCCATCTCAACAGAGGGTCAGCCCTATGCACAACATCCTCCCTAAAGATGGATAAGAGGCCAAAAAATGAAAGCATTAGATCACATTTTCCTCTCCATAATTTTGAACGTGGGCCATTTGAAGATAAAACCTCCCCAAAACACCATAGTACCAATACTAACACAGTTCCACAACTTGGCAAAGGTGGCCTCTAGCTAAAGTCTGAAAGAAAGATCTACCAAATTATGATGGTCTACTGAAGGAGCAAACAGGAGCACAATCTGTTGATGAGATTGACGTTGCCAATGATAGTGCATGTATCAAGAGCACAGTGGAGGGGCACAAGATCCCTGATGTGATTCACTGAAATGTGCTGCATATGGTATGCCCCATAAGGACAAATATCATAGTGTGGAAGACCAAGATCCACACAAACAAACTGATCCACTGCAAGAAGTTAGGAATCGTCTATAAAGCCCATCCAAAGAATAAAGTGGCATAGATCTTGCAAACCTGTGAGTGGAAGCTGCAGCAAAGGGCTTGAGAGGAGTGTCCATTCGCAAACAAATGACAATAGGCTTATTAGAGTTACTCGCATTACCAACTAAAATATCCAAGAAAAAAGTACCAACCCCTAGAATATGGAGTGTCTTCAAATAAGGTGATTTCATTACCAAGAACATCTGCATCTGAAACCAGTCCGGTATAGCTCAATCTGCAAAGTACACTGCTGTATGTGTATCATAAGCACAGTCCAATCAATCTACCAAGAAGAAGTCTCTGTAGAGTCTTCAAGAAAATCTATTGAAGGGGCCAACGAGGGTTTGAAACCCTACAATAAAGATGATCCAGAATGCTCGGTCTGGAACCCTTAGGGCAATTGCTACTAGCCATTAGTCTCAAAGATCAACTAAATAATCCTGAAAATTTTGCCACCAAGCAATTCTCTAGATCAAGTATAAAGAGGTGGCCCTCCTTGAAGCCCTAAAAAAGAAGGAATCCTGAAAACCTTTTAGATTTCTCGCCAAAACCTTCAGATCTGTCTGGATTAGAGGCTGAAAAAGAGTGCTGGTGCAAAAAATACCAGCATGAACAGCCACAAAAAACCCAAAACATCCACGAAAGAGGGCCAAAGAGAACCCTTGAAAAGGATGATTTGGAAAGAGAAATAGCACAGCAGCCTGTAGGTGCTTCCAACGAGCCAAAAAATCTTCCAGATCAGCGGATAACAAGTCTGGAATAAATCAGCCTTAATGTTGAGCGTTCAATCCTGTGGGCAAGGTCTCCAAATCAGCATATGAAACAGGGCTAAATAGTCCCAAATGAAGCACCCTTCTCCAGCCAATAGTATCACCAAAAAACAGACATAAAACTCCGTAGGTTGGGCACAATCTTCTGCTGTAAATTCGGAAACAGCCAACAGGAAACCTAAAAACCTGTAATAACTGGACAAGATAACAATGCTGGGGCAGCGTTCTCCTTAGAGAGGGAAAATGCTCTATTATAAGTGCTCTGGAGAGAGAAATCAGTCCTAAAACTCTTTGAGATAGGGTTTCCTTTCATATGTGAGGTCTGAAAATTCAGAAAAACCAGCATGAACAGCCTGGGAAAGAACCCCAAGCAGCAGTGAAAAAGGTGAAAGACGATCATACCTGCTTTGGTACAGTGTTGAGATCTACAAGAGAAAGAGAGAAAGGATTGAATAGATCTACCAACAAGGCCTACAACCTGCAATATGAGACAGAGAGAGAGCAGCACTGAATAAACCCTTGAGAGAGAGAGAGAGAGAGAGAGAGAGAGAGAGAGCAGAGAGCAGCACTGAATAAACCCTTGAACAAGTGCACTGCAGTTGTAGTAGATGAAGATTTTCCAGGTCCTATCAAGCTGCCAACTAGGTCTGTCTTTGACCTCAAGTTGGCTCTAAGTTTCAACTGTCAATGAAGGTATCACTGCTGTTTTAGGACAGCCAGCAGTTCAGGAACTTCTTGCTGATTTGTTACGGTTACATTCACAATTTTAGGTGCTCTAGCATGTAGTTTTAGTCACCAAGGGTTAGCACATGCATACTAAAATAAATGTAACACACCTAGAGATCTTTACAACTGAAAATAAAGCAGTTCTGCACTCTAACACACATGAAAATGTACACAGGTATTTTTGGTCAACATGACCCTGGATAAAACATCCCCTGGGGAAAACCAGTTTGGAATATATGTCTTTATATGAGGAGAATAGATGGTGGAATACAGCAAGTACAAAATATAGATGAACCTGATACAATAGCAGCTTGATCCAAGCTGAAACACAAGTCCAAACAAAGCAGGTGTGCCCTAGGATGGTGCGCCCCTCAGAAATGCTGCCAAGACCACTGAAACTGAGCCAAATGCCAACTGTGAGCTCTGAATAGAAAACGCCTCCACAATACTCTGATCCTGAAGTGTGGCCTCCCTCTGAAACTGATCCCATTGCAATCTAACAAGTCTAAGACCTCCCCACTGCTGATGCGCCCTCCTCAACAAGTGCGCCCTCCTCAACTGTGGAAGCTCCTCAGTAAATAAACAAGGCCCTAAGCCTGCTGGCTCTCTCCATGAAAGGATGCGCCCAAGCTAGTCTCACCTAATGCAACAAACCTCATCTCCAAGCTCTCTCTCAAACTCTCCAAGTGAGCAAATGAGTGAGTGAGCTCTCCTTTGCCCTTTGCGCCCCTCTTGAACCTCCATAAGGAAACCTAAATGATCAATGGATGAGATCATCACATCTCCCATCTAATCAAAGGTTGAGATCTCTCCAAAAGAATCTCACTCAAAAACCCACTTTGGGTTAAGTTCCCTAAGTTCACTTTATGTCTCCTAATTCACCCACAAAGTGAATTAATAGTCATTTTAGGCATAAATGATCAAATTTCACTTTTGACTTAAATCTCCTAAGTCAAAGTGAAATTAGACATAAAGTACAAGGCACAAAGTACATAGTACTTCCCACATGTGTTTAGGAGCTCACAAACACATGGGGAACACCTCCCAAGGTACATAATCTCAACAGTAGAGGTATGCAATAGAGAGATATGCCAAACACAAGTGTAACACCAAGCTTGAAAAGCAAACACAAGATGTGAGAACTTGTAGGCTAAAAGAATCAAAATGATGTTACAAATGACTTATGAGGTGTGTATTTATACACAACTTATGAGGGGGGGGCGTATACCCCCATGAGGTGGTTATGGACCCACATAATTGCCTAGGTCGGCTTTGGCCACCTAGAATAATATAAAATAAAGTTGATTAGTTTGGCTGTTAAAACTTAAACCATAATCTAGTAATACAGCAATGGGGGTGCTTAGCCATAATAGAAAACGACCACAAGTGAAGATCACCATCATTTCAACAGTACGATAGGCTTCATTGGTTGGTCAAATGGGGTAGTGATATCCCCCCCACCAAGGTTCAGTTTTCCTCAAAGATGTGATATGTTTAATGATTAATCCCATGAAATAGTGTGGCGTCGAGCATAAAGTTCTAAAAGATGGTGTCCTCAAAAGTTTCCTCTAAATATTGTGTGGTGCCTTAAGCACCAAATTTTCATTATACCCATACAAAATTGACATGATACAATGATTCAATAATGATTCTATGATTATACAAATGGGGAATATCAGTTGTGTATATCAGGGTTTTCCACAAAGACCACAAGTTGGTCATACTGACCCCACATGGATTCCACACAAGTGGTTCCTTCAGTGGACAAGTGGCTTTGTCAATAGACGACAGCCACAAATAAACATTACTCTTTTAACTCAGTGAAACAAATTTAGTGAACTTGCAAACATAGGCAGTGCCATGGTGACTTTCGTTTATGTACTTCCGCTTTAGTTTTTATAACATATCATGGTTCACAATTCCCTTGGCTTCACTGGAATTGTTTTGTTGTTTCATGCTCAGTATTTGTCAAGATCCCATGCTAGGCAGGTCATTTATCCAGCTGCAATATCAACAAAAATGAGCTACCACAAAGATTATGTCAAGCTAAAGCCTAAAACTAACATCGTTTACAAAGACAGACACACCGACTCAGTGACTAGAAAAGCAAGATGAACGTTAGCATGACCTTGAACAAACTACATTGTGAGACTGGAAGATGAACAGCCCGCAAGGCATAGTGAGGAATATAACATGTAGAATATATGCAACAGAAACAAGACTGAGGATGGCCAACTTGCAATCCTAATGTGCCATTTCTGGCATGATGTCTTTTACAATTTCCAAATGCACATCAATACCTATCCAACAACTAGTATTGCTTTGGTTTTGACTGAAATTGGACCACTGAACAAGACTGATGATGCTGGCCTGGTTAGTCTCAACTTCACTAGCAAGATGAACATTAGTATGGCCAAAACCATCTCACTCAAACTAAATCGTGAGACTAGAATATGAACTACCCCCAGGGCCTAGTGAAGAAATATAATGTGTGGAATGTGCAAATTGAGGGTGGTCAACTCGCAATCCTACAGTGCCCTCTCTACAACGATGTTTGCTACAATTTCCAAATGTACATAAATACCTATCCAACAACTACTATTGAGTAAAATTGGACCATTTTGACCAAAATGGATGATGCGATCTGGTTAGCTTCAACTGTACTCGAGTTATGGTGAATGACAGGTGAATATGACCAACAAACCATTAATGTAATTCAGTATCAACTCAATAGTATAAATAAGATGTAAGTGGTTGTTTTCCCACTTGTAATTGCTCTGGTGATTATTGCAGAATGCCTCTTTTTGATGGCTTAGATGACAGGTCATATAGTTTATTGTTCTTCCTTCAATTATGAATATCTATGTGCTCTTGGGCAGATTGGCGGAGGACTAACTAGAAGCCCAACAAGTATCAAGTGAAAGTGCCAACAAACTCTGGCATCTAATAACAGACATCCTAGATTATAGGCACACACTACAGGCCTTTCAATTAGGTCTGATTTACCTTTTTCATCTGATTTGATTATAACAGAGAAAAAACCCATGAAGGCTCTGGATTTCACTTTAAACTGGGAGTAGCTTATTGTGCAATGTGTACAAACTATTTTACATACTTAATATCACTGTTCTGTAGGAGAAATCTCATTTAACATGTTTGCTGTTGACAAAATGCTAGTGTTTCCTTATTTGCATTGATTTTAAATTTTTAATATTTTTAGTAAGACCTTGCTGATGCATTCCTAGTTTGGTTGCTTTTGTATTGTCAATGAGAATAAATTACTTTACGAACATCATCATTTATGAAGATTTATTTACGGTTAAATTTTACTATGAGATGCTTTACAGCACTTTAATGACTGTTTCTATATTGATTATTGTATCTAGGCAAAGTTATGGTGTGATTGTCCATTCTGGCCTGATGATGGGATGTGCCATCTCAGAGATTGTAGTGTCTGTGAGTGTCCAGAACATGAGTTCCCTGAGACTTTTAAAGTACCAAGTGGACAGCTTCCTGTCGATGACTTAAAATGCCAAGAGGGAAAACCCCAAGCTATGGTTGACCGAACTTTAGATAAAAAGGCATTCAGGGGCTGGATGGAAACAGACAATCCCTGGACATATGATGATGAGACGGACAACTGTGAGTATTAGTGTTTTTTTGGGAGTCTGGGTGATGATTATGTAAATACTTCTTATTATATAAAGCATTCCAGTGGTAATTTGACAGCAGCAAAATATTCCCAATTTGGCAATAACCGAATATTATTAACAATTAAGGTTAGGTCTTTTTGGCAACATAGAGATACCTTCATAATAATAAACTTCTTGTTTGTTCTTTTTGTGTAGCGGAAATGACATATGTGAATCTTCTTCTAAATCCTGAACGTTACACTGGATACATGGGGCCATCAGCTCGAAGAATATGGGATACCATATACAAAAAGCATTGTCTGAAAGGTGAGCTTACACAACTACATGACATATAGTTTTATATGACAGAATACGTTGCTTCCCTGAAAAATGTCTAAGGATTGGTTTCCCATAATTCAGTTGAATTTTGAGGGCTTACAATGTTTTCACCCCACAATCACGACTTTTGTCCATTTCGCAGATGTGTTTATTATGCCAAATATTCATATTAATATTTAGCAGAACCTTTGAGTTTATTTAGCCCAGTGGGTTAGCTCGAGTGGTTGAGTGCTGTGAATTATAAGCATGAGGTCGTGGGGTCAGGTCCCCAGGCTGGTTGCCTCTGTGAATATGTGGGCCTCACTTGATGTCCACATTGGGTTAGGTTGCCAAAACTGCAACTGGCCAGTTTATCCTGGGTACCATCCTTGGAATGAGAGGAAGTGCTCAGTGGGTTTCCCCAGGATGTACATTACATTGAAAAAAAGAATCTTTGAGTTTATTTAGATACTCTATTTTTTTTGGAGTTCATCTGCTTCACAGAAGATGACCAAAAATGAAACCCGAGCCTCTTGAAGGATGCTATATTCTTATGACGATGCGATATCACTGATTTCAGGAGTTTTATGTTATTGTTGAGGTTTTTCTAATATTTCTGAATGATTGTATTATTGGTATTTTCTGATATCTCCTTGTTTGCTCTATATCTATGTATGTTGTAGATTTACCAGGGGATGCTTCTACAGAGAGGCGGGTTTTATACAAGCTTATTTCAGGAATGCATTCTTCTATTTCAGCTCATATTGCTAAAGAATATCTACTAGATGAAGGAAAAAATTTAGTAAGTTCTCCCAACTGATCCTTTGTTTGGGTTTATTATTCTTTTTCAACAGTATACTAAATGGAGAGAATTTTGTAAGTTCTCCCAACCGATCCTCTCTTTTGGGTTTGCTATTATTTGTTAACTATATGTCAAAGATACATTCAGAAAGTTAATCTGTCTTATTTTCTGAAGCTTGAACTATGTGCCATTACTTTGCGCTGTTTTTTTTATTGCCGAGAATTGAAAGATATCATAGCATATATTTGGTCTCATTCTCTAGTCTGGCTGTTTGTGATCATCTTTTTTTAGTGGGGACCGAATCCAACTCTGCTGTATGAACGGGTGTTGAAACATCCTGATCGTGTCAGAAACTTGTACTTCACGTTTCTTTTTGTGCTTCGAGCAGTGACAAAGGTAATGAATTACCCATTATTACTTCCAAGTTCCATTACATTGGGAAAAATCGCTGATATCCTTTGTATGAGTCGGCTTATTATCATTAGGCCAATTTTGTGCTAATTTTAAGCCCTAGCTTTTGAGATACGTGGAAGTGGTGACTAATATCTACATGGATGTGACCCTCTTCTGCAGGCAGGAGACTATCTCTCCCAGGCAGAGTACAGTACTATGAATTCATTAGAAGACCAAAATACATTGTCATTGGTTAATCAGCTTGTAAACAATAAGCGATTGCAATCAGCTTGCCCAATTCCTTTTGATGAGGCCAAGCTATGGAAGGGTGAAAATGGAAATGAGTTGAAAAGTCAAATTCAGTTGCAGTTCAGAAATATCAGGTTTGTATTAAATGGCAAATTTAATGGAAGGCCTAGAGTCAATGGATTGTAATGGTGTATAATATTGCACTGATTTAAAAAAAAAGGCTATGTGATGATGTATTCAACTTTTTCCTCCAAATGTCATTCTTGTTTGTTGTATGTGCTATACAGTGCTTTGATGGACTGTGTTGGATGTGAAAAATGTCGGCTGTGGGGAAAGCTTCAAATCCTTGGTCTTGGAACAGCTCTGAAAATACTTTTCTCAGTGGATAGCAATGACTTAATAAACCAATCGGTAAGAATGGTTTTTCTAAAAGCGGAAGCTTCCACTTGCAGGTGTTTCACATCATACGTTTCTTGATCTTGTATGGCTATTTAGTAACATGCTGTTGTTTATTGTATGTTGTTGTATAACAGGCACAACTGCAGTTACAAAGAAATGAAGTGATTGCATTAATAAATCTTCTCAGCAGATTATCAGAGTCAGTTCAAACACTGCACGACTTAGCCCCTGTAACTAAGAATGCTATGGACGGACAAATTGCAGCCTCCAGTCTTCAGAGTGTATAGAGAACATCCTTTCTTTCTCTTTGCCGTTGAAGTATTATTTGGAGATATCTATCCTAAACAAATGGAATGGTGTATCCTTTGAACAGCTTTGGCCTAGCTACACTACCACCCTTGATATCTTTTTGACTTTGGATGTTACAGTCATTGAAATGTACATTAACTTCTTAAAACTGTAGTCCATTTGGCATTGGCTCATGGTTGTGACATTTAAATGTACAATTGACATATCGAACTGTACTCCATTAACCAATGGTTTAAACTTTGAAATGTACATTGACTACTTAGAACTGTAGTCTATTGCTCTATGGTTGAATGGTAAAGTAGGGGGCACTGACTATGAGGAGAATACATTATACGAGGTTTAAATCTTGTGGATGCCTTGCCTGCCAGATGATTAACTTCAAAGAGACTTCTTAGAACTGTAATTTTATAACTCAGATACAAAGTCGCTGAGAATTCTTTAGATCTGGAATATCTGGAAGGAGAAATAAGCAGTGTTTTGGAGTCGGTGAAAACTTTTAAATTTGATTCATCACAATCTGGAATGACAACTGCATCTATGTAATGTTCACAAATTAAGAATCAAACTCGATTCTTTTATCATAATGATTTGTTTGATTACTTCTTTGGAAAAAGGTACATTTTTTTCCAGGGATGATAATCAGATTGTGAAGGGACCTTTGAACTATAACTATAAAGTATGGCATATTTTTCCTTTTCTTGTTGTTGCCCTTTCTATCTTTGCTTCGAGAAACACTGCATCTATGGGCAATAAATACTGGCCATGGGGCATCAAATTTTTTGGGACTTAACCCAGTCTAACTCTGGAGCATGCCTACTGGGAATTGAACCTGCCCTTTTTTCCCCTTTGTTAGCAAGGGTGAACACACCACATCATTTTCTCTTTCCCATATTTCTTTGAATCGTTCTATTTATTCGTTCTTGGGTTGAAACTTAGAGGTCGAAAGGCATAAAGGAGCTTTAGTTTTCCTTTAGGAGTAGGTCCAGAGCAATGCATTTTTGGACTTTTCCAAGATTAAAGCCCCCCTTACAAGTACATGTTAGTAAACAGAAAACATTATACTACCAACTCAGAAGAAACTTGCAAAACTTGCGATGTAGAAGTAAATATACAAAATTACAAGTTGGATTAGTACATTATCACATCTAATGCGTCTGTTAAATGAGATCACACCTAATGCGTTTGTGAAATGAGTATCACACCTAATGCAATTGTGAATCAAGTGCAACCAGCCTCTTCCAAATACATTTTAGTAAACAGAGAACATGATATTTTCCCACTAAAAGAAACTTGTAACGTAGAAGTCAATATAGAAAATTACAAGTTGGAGGTTCTTACATTATCAATCATAATGCGTTTGTTGAATGACGGTAACCTAGAATAGTTGCTGTTTAAGATTTGCTTGTGCACCCTTAAATTATTAGTCCTTTCTTTTAGTTTGCTATTTATTAATTGTTTTAATGATTGAGATTAAAGATATCAATAAACATAGAGAAGCATGCAAAAAATTAGAGATGGGGCAAGATGAGATAAGTTTTATGATTGAGATTAAAGATATCAATAAACATAGAGAAGCAAGCAAAAAATTAGAGATGGAGCAAAATGAGATAAAGGTTTAAGATTTGCTTGTGCACCCTTAAATTATTAGTCCTTTCTTTTAGTTTGCTATTTATTAATTGTTTTATGATTGAGATTAAAGATATCAATAAACATAGAGAAGCATGCAAAAAATTAGAGATGGGGCAAGATGAGATAAGTTTTATGATTGAGATTAAAGATATCAATAAACATAGAGAAGCAAGCAAAAAATTAGAGATGGAGCAAAATGAGATAAAGGGTACATTTAACATTTGATATAGTTGTTGTATGATTGAGATTAGAGATATCAATAAACATAAAGAGGCGTGCAAATAATTAATGACGGGACAAGATGAGATAGAGACTACATTACATTTAACATTTGATCTAATTGTTGTATGATTGAGATTAGAGATATTAATAAACATAGAGAGACATGCAACGAATTAATGATGGGGGACAAGATGAGATAGAGACTAAATTTAAGATTTTATATCTGTTTTCATGGTTTTGTAAGTGGTACTTTTTGTTAAATTTTTTCTATAATGAATCAGTGTATGGCTAGATGCCTTTTATAATATGACATGTTTGGTTGGCAAGAATTTAACATCCCCAAACTAAATGTGTATTGATAGAGTAGGAGCTACAGAAAGTTAGCAAAGAGTAATGTGTTGCTACTAGTTGTTGGCCTAACAACAAGGGCAGTGATTGCTAACCTAATGTAGAGCCACTTAATGATAGTGGTATCGTTACACTTTAGTTGACAATTAGATGATCATCAACAACTTCTAGAAGTTGCCAAAAAGAAAGAAATTTGAAGATGGAAAATGCCCCATTAAGATACTAAAGTAGTGAACATTTGAGTGTATTCAAATGCATTGTGAAAGGATTTATGAAAGGTAGGATTATGTGTTAGAATATAAGTGGATGTGCTCGTTTTACCATTGACAATACCCTTGTCACCCAACCATAGGCCGAAGCCACCCTCCGAGCACCTTAACCTTGACAGAGAATCACTCCGGAAGCAAACCCTAGGCTAGATAGCCAAACAAAAGGTAGCGCATCAACAAGAGCTGATCAGATAGTCCAAACCCTAGCCAAGAGATAGTCCAAGCGTAACTGCTAGTTACAACAACTGCAACGATAGCTCTCCTCCAAAACTACGCAGAAACTGGGCAACTGCAGTGTGCACAAGTGCTGCTCTGCAATTCTGAGACTGCCTGCCAGAATGAGAACTGGCCTCCTGTATTTATACTAATTCTGGCTAACTGCCTGGGTCGACTTCTCATTTTGGGTATCTGTCTATTCAATATATATTATTATTTCTGGCCGACTTCTTCTCTTGGAGGCTAATAGCCTAATATAAATTATCTTCTTGAGTCTACAAGTCTTCTAGGGTTATGAGCCAACTCATTAGGGTTTCTTCTTGCTTCCCGGAGTATTCTATCCTTGTCAGGTTTACACGTGGAGGTAAATTCCTCCTGCAGCTACCATAATATTAACACTCCCTCCTAGCTAGGGAGGTATTACAGGTAATGATTTTGAGCACAAAACATACCATTCACCCGGTAGCATCAACATAGTTATATAGACTAGATCACGAGCACCATCACCATCATCATCATCAGCTGCATCATGTCTCGAAACCATACTCTATCTGAGTAATCAGACATGATGCTCACTACACAGAGTGATACAAGAGCCATTCTTCTAATCTAGAAGAGTAAATGTTCTGAACCATTTTCTGTCTGGAAAATCTCTGTTCATCATTCATCTCGCTGATAATTATTTCCAATAAACTGTTGATTGTCTGCAAGGCAATCAGAACAAAATAGAACACAATTGTGTCTATCCATAGCAGTACATAACTACAATCCAGTGGTACACTACCACACCAAGTAACACACAAGTACTTGATCAACAACGTATAGTCACGAACAGTGGAACACATCCACCACAATAGTATACATCTACTGTCATATAGTCTTCATAACAATCATCTGATACCAACCTGCACAAAAACAATGTTATGATATAAACTGAATCATCTGGGCCAATCTTTCACTCACATCTGTGAGATCTGAAAGAATATCTGCCCTCAGAGTAGAACAATGAGATACCTGGACTATTCTTCTCAAGCAAAGAAGAATAACTGTCCTGTCTTCTGAACCTGGACCATACCCCACCCTGGGCCATTCTTCCTACACTAATCCAAGTGCACCCTGGAGAGAATGCATAAACTCTAAGGAATGTCTGTCCCTGATTGCTGAGCCTGGACCATTCCCCACCCTAGGCCATTCCTCCTACACTAATCAAAGTGCACCCTGGAGAGAATGTATAAACCCTAAGGAATGACTGTCCAGATCATTTCCTCTGTTAACCACAAGAGGAAAAGATTGTCCTGTATCAACCTCCAAAACGAACCATTCCTCATGTTAACCACAATGAGAAATCGCTGTCCGGCGAGCAGGCCAGTCTTCTTGAGTAAATCTCAAGAAGAGAGACTGCCCTAGACCACTGCCCATGTTAACCACAATGGGAAGTCCTGTCTATGATACATCAACAGTCTGGACCATTTCCCATGTTAACCACAATGGGAAATCGCTGTCTGTTAGAAATCTCAATCCACTTTCCGAACAGGAAAGCATCTCTTGTTAGAGGACTCTGCCAGTCCATTCCCTTGGGGGAAGTAAGGAGTAGAGTGAATCAATGTGATTCCAAACTATTAACAAAACTTAATCAATGGTTTAGCCTTAAAAGCTGAAGCATTATCAATGACAATTCTGTTTGGACAACCAAATCTTGCCACAATATCCTCAAGAAAACCAATGATTACTTTGTGGGAAGCATTTCTTGTGGGGATAGCTTCTATCCACTTAGTAAATTTGTATGTGACAGTCAATATCCATCTATGTTGACCACTTGAAGCAGGGTGGATTTTCCCAATAAAATCTAGGCCCCATTGTTGAAAAGGTCATGAAGCTACCACCGGCTTCAATGGCAAAGACTTGAGCTGTAGCTTTTCAGAGAACTTATGAAACTTAATGCAAGCCCTGATTTTAGAACAAACATCAGTGAAGAGGCTAGGCCAAAAATATACATCCCTGAGAATCTTGTAGGCTGTGGTTCTCTAGAAGTGATGTCCCCCACATAAACTGTCATGAAAATCATACATATCTTTTGGGTTTCCTGTGGGTCTATACACCTCAATAGAACTCCTAAAGGGTCTTTCCAATATAAGACTTGATCAATCATAAAATATTTAATTGATTTGAGCTTTAAATCTCTTACCTTTCTCTTTTCCATGGCATCAGGAGGCTGCAACTTCTGTAGGAAAAATATAATGTCCTTGTACCAAGTGCATCCTGCCAATGGGGGTGTAACTTGAGGATCTTCATCAGACAACTCAACTTGCTGATTCTTTGAATAACTGTTGATGAAATTGACCCCCAAGGCTTTGTAATTAGATTCAACCAACAACCTAGCTAAACCTTGGCCTTTAACCAATTTGGTGGGCTTTATTTCAAGATCAAATTCAAGGATCTTGGCAATGCACTTGCTCCTTCTTCCGTCTATGTCAGGCTGAATGAGGATTTCCTTCACAGAAGCTGAAGGGACATTATATGCAATGACTTTTGAATGTAGCACCTAAAATCTGAAAGGTTTGAGAGCTTTAACCAAAGCATAGGCCTATTTTTCCATGATGTCATACTTTATTTCAGCATCTCTCAGTGCTCTACTGAAAAAGGAAATGGGCTGCTCTAACCCCTCGACATTTTTCTGCAATAAAACAACTGCTACTGTGTTAAATGAAGCAAAAGAGAAAATCATAAACTCCTTGGAGTAGTCAGGACTGATGAGCACAGGTGCTTCAATCAAGGCCTTCTTTATTTGGTCAAAAGAGTTATGATATTCAACGGTCCATTTGATTTCATTTCCTTTCCTCAACATGGCCGTGATAAACTTTACCAAATCAACAAAATTTGAAACGAACCTTCTCAAAAAATTAATTTTCCCCAAAAAAGACTGAACTTCTTTCTTGGATCTAGGGAGTGACAAAGCTTGGATAGCTTCTACCCTGCTTGGATCAATCTTTACCCCCTTAGCCGACACAATGTGCCCCAACAGTTTCCCCTCTTTCATGGCAAATAATGACTTCTTGGGATTTAAAGAGAGACCAATTTTTCTGCATTTCAAGAAGACTCTTTTCAGATAATCATAATGTTCTTTATTAGATTGTGAAAACACTGTTATGTCGTCCAAATAAATGAACACAAACTTGTCTTTTTCTTCATTAAAAGCTATGTCCATGGCTCGCTGAAAGGTTGCTCCTGCATTCATCAATCCAAAGGGCATCTTAGCGTACATGAATGTACCCCAAGGAGTGGTGAAGGCTGTCTTCTCTCTGTATTCAGGTAAGACATAGACTTGATTGTAGCCATAAAATCCATCAATCATAGACATCCTAGATGCCCCTGTCACCCTTTGTAATATGTGTTCCATCTTGGGCAAGGGGTAATTATCTTTTTTAGAGCTTCTGTTCAAATTTCGGAAATCCACACAAAGTCTGATTTCTCCGTTCTTCTTTCTTACTGAGACGAAGTTGGCCACCCATTCAGAATACCTCAAAGGAATGATAATCTGGGCATCCAAAATATTTTTAACCTCATTCTCTATAATGGGCAGCAACATAGGATTTATTCGTCTCAACTTCTACCTAAATGGCTTGGACTCTTCCTTCAATGGGATCGTGTGCTCAATGATACTTGTGTCATATGTCATGAGATCTTCATATGTCCAGGCAAACACATCAACAAGCTCCTTTAACAACTCAACATATTCGGCCCTTTTCTCTCTTGACAAGCTGCTTGACAACTTGACAAATTTGGGATCCTTCTCTGTACCAATATTGTACTCAGTTACTTCAGTATCATCAGCTAAACCTCTAAACTTTACCGTGACATCATTCCCATCAAATAATATTTCCAAAGGAAGTAGTCCCTTCAGAATGTGGTTGCTAGGCAGCTGAACAATATGGTGATTAGCAATTTTATTTAAAAATACATCAGCATGAGGGATACTTTCAAAATCATGATCGTGATCAATATGTAATCCAAAGAACTCATCAACAGACTCAAGAAATGTTTTGATTTCATTATCATCCTCAAACACCTTCCAATTCTTGATATTTTCAGGTACAGAGGGTCTATATTTCACCCCTACATCATACTTGAGTTTTGGTGGCAATGGGACTCTGAAATGGCTTGCTGAAACAACCAAAGAATCAACCATGGTATTCTCCTCTCTTGGAATAAATGAAATGTTGAAAGCTAGGAAGAAACTGTCAACTAGGTCTCATTCTTCATTTCTGTAAGTCTTAAGCCTAGGGTGCTTGGCTTGATAAATATTTTTGATTTGATGAACAATTAGTTCCGCATCCCCAAATACTGATAGCTCTTCAATCCCCATGTCTTTTGCACCCCTTAAACCCAAAACAAGAGCTTCATACTCTGCCACATTATTTGTAGCTTCAAATTCTAGCTTGTAGGACAAAGGTATAGTCTTTTGACAAGGTGAAACAAAGACCACTCTAGCACCAACGCCTTCCTTAGAAGATGCTCCATCAAAGAACATCTTCCAAAAAGAGGTAGTTGGAGGAGGGATTTCACAAAGAGTAATGGATTTTTTTCTGATTTCAAGAGGAGGTTCAAGAGTATTAGTGAGTTGCAATAGGTTGGATCCCAAATCAGTGTCAATAAAAAAAATAGGATGGTTGGTGGGGTCTGTTTCATCACTAATGATGTAGGCCCACTGATCTTCCCTGTAAAGTCTTCTATGATCACTGCCAAACACAGGAATGGTGGCATATATGAGGTCTGTTATCACTCCAGGAAACTCTCCTAGGCTGTAAGTCGGAGATGCCTGGTAACTAACTCTTTTTGGGAAATATTTTCTTAATAATGGATGTGTTTTTTGGATCAAGATGAATATCTAGGGACTGGACTGTGTCTTTAAGACTGTCTAGAGATATCAAATATCACAAGGCCTTCTAGGAATGCAATCAGACAAGGTTTGATTAAATAGAAGAGAAGATAGCTATTGAACCAGATTATACTCATATAAAAAAAACATAATGGGTTTAAGAACTAAGGAAATAACTTATGATTCTTAACTTAATCAATCAGTTAGTGAGATGACAGTCACATGTAGATTGAATAAGCACCAATAAAGAAATCATTCACTCATAAGATATCAGAGAACAAAAAAGAAAAAGTCTGACAACACAACTGAAGGAAGCTTGCAATGTTTCATATATTAAGAATAAGTCTCTCTTACAGTAGCAACATGTCTCTCTTGTTGATTGTTGGTGTAGTGCAGAATAGCCTCCCAAGGCTAAATGATGACTCTCAAATAGAGACAAAGTCGAATTTGCTGATGTGGCAAGGTGTCCTGATTTTCTGTCTTAATTAAAGATGTCCATAAACCTTTGAAACATCTCCTTTCTCCACAATTTGTCAAAAATAACTGTTGGGATAGACTTGATAATTCATTAGACGTTCATTCGAAAAGATCTCGGATATTTTCATCTCAAAAAATCTTTGATCTGTGTAAAAACTCGTTCATTCTGGACACACAGGCTTTCGGTGGTTAACTGGGAAAGCTTCTGGGTGAGTTATCTACCGAAAGCACCTCTTTCGGTGGTTAATGAACAGTCGTCCTGTTCGCCTAAACCACCGAAAGTTAAACTTTGAAGAAATTTCAAAATTGCAAAAATGTTTACCTTAGGTCCTCTCTGATGCTCAGGATTTCTTAGATGAGGCAACCCTTGTTCGTGCAGACCTACAAACTTCTCCTAGCTATGTAGGGGGCTCTGGTGTATCCATTATGGTCATGGCTAAATTAGCCAAAGTGTCCAACCCAGTTTGCTCCTCTTCTGGTGATTTAAATTCTTTTAACTTAAGCCTCAGAATCCTGAGCTGCCTATACAGTTTCATATTTTCTCTGATCAAAACTCTGTTTCTGTCTTTGATTCTGTCATGTTTCTCTTTAAGAGTTTGATTCATTTTGAACAGTTCTGCATTCATGTTAGTGAGGTCTGTGTTGGCTTTTTTGATCACCCTTTCTAGGACTTCCATTTCATAAATCTGTTGTAGTAGCTTGTTGATCTTCCGTGCTCTGGCTGTTTTTGGCTTTCTTGAGGAGGTTTCTACTTCTGGTTGCTTGCGGGCCTCTGCAGGCTTTGGTGAAGGTGGATTTGAACTATCATCTGCAACCTGATCAGTTTGCCTATTTTCCTGTGTCTCTGCCACCTCTGGGTCTGATTCTGAATCACTATAAGGTAGATTGAGAAGGTTTTTTCCTGTGACAGGGTTTTTAGATTGTTTATCTTCAAACTGTAATTTCCTCTTGATTCCTTCCTTCTTGCTAGGGGATGCTTTTATAGGATCTCTTGGTATTGAGATTCCTTTCCTTTTCCTGTAACTACTCTTGGGAGTAGGAGCTTTTCTGCTTCTAGCTTTCTTAGTTTCTGCCTCTGGTGGTCTTTCTGTTTGAAATTCATTCCAAAACAAAAAGAAACCCCACTCAATTTGTTTCCTCTGCAGAGCTTCTCTCACAAGAAGAGTATTTAGCCCTTGATGTGATAATCTGCTGCTAACCTTAGCAGGCTGGGCTTTTACTTGTCTTGCCATCTTAGTCAGGGTTTTATGAAAGAAGTAAGGCAGGTTTATTAGTCCTCTGCCTGTGAAATGATTCAGAAGTTTAAAATGGTAATACATTACCCTGTTGTAGCGCCCCTCACAAGTGATATACACCAAAATTGCCTTCAACAGGGACTGCCACTTTGGTTCTAGATAGGACATGGGAATATCCTTCTTCCAGGTCAAAGCTTTATGCACTGGTAACAAATATGACCTGAATTCGACATTTGATGGTGAGGTGGTTTTAAACCAACAGTCCCCCGTTCTGGATAATCCTGTGTACTCAGCAATGGCTGCTTTGTCGATGATAATCTCCTCCCTGCCCATTTTAGCAATCCTTCCATCATAGGAGAGAGAAAAAGTTTTGGCCACCTGTTGGTGAAATGTTGTCAATTTCTTACAGTATGCAAAAACTCCAGTCTGTCTGAAACACTCTGCCACCTCCGGATGAGCTTCCAAATACCAAACGCCATCCACCTCAGATCTCAAAGCAGGACCTGCTTTCGACATGGGTCGATGCAGACTGTGCCTGAAACTATGGGAAACAAGACGTTCGGGAGGCAATGACTCTAGAGATTAGGCAGACAATGAATATCATTCCTAAAAACCGACAGAAAAGGGTGATACACACCGAGTTCGGAAAACTAACACAATTTCAGATGACCGTTTGACTGAGAATATGTCGAAGCTTTAGATTTTCGGTGGCATTTGTATTTTTGAAACTTGAAAGAGAATAGATTCCGAACTTACCTGAAAACCCCACCAGGCTTACTTGGCTCGGGAGTGCTTGCTGGACTTAATGACACTTCGACAAGCCTCAAAGAAAGCGGGATCATGATTCTTGAAAATACGATTTACTGATGAAATCGCGAGCTTATGGTTATCTTCAACAATCTCCGGGATTCATAATGACTCATCGTGGTTTCAAATGAAGGAATGACCAGATCATGATTGTTAAAGTACTTGCAACTGAAATGGAGGGTAGCTCCGTGCAATCATACCTGCAAATCACCGCCGTGTATAGATTTGAAATGACCAATGCGGTGTATGAGACACAGGGGCTTCAAACCTTTCAGATAGACATCACGAACGTGCATCACCTCCCCCATGGCGAGCTTTCGGTGGTTGTGTTTCTAATCATTGCGCCAACTTGACAGCTGGCTCATGCGAAAGCACAGGTTTTCCCTTTCTCTTGTTGAAACACTTTCGGTGGTTACTCGCCTTGCTGCTTCGACCCCTTAACTGCCGAAAATGAAGACTTTCGGTGGTTAATGAGCACATTGGAGGCTCGCCTAAACCACCGAAACCTGATATTTTGACTTTTTCTTGATCGAACCAAAATCAACATTTCTTTTGAGCTTGTTTTCAAAATACAGACTCTCTAACCTACTTACAGAAATTTAGAAATAAAATTTAGAACACAACCTATCACTTCAAAAAGAAAATAAAATCCACCAATTTATTTGAGGAGATAACAAGGTCCATCTGAAAATTCCCCCCAAGTTGTTTTATCCAAGATCTTGACAATAACATACCAAACTTGGGGGGAAAATCAACCACTACAATGTCCATGACCACACTTTTCATGGGAAACTGAAACAAGGTCACAACCAGATCTTTGATGACCCCAAGACACTTTACTTTCCTAGAGTCAAAAGAATATAAGTCACGGTAGATTTTTGTGATTTCTAATCCAAGTTCATCCATGACTGCTTTGGGAATGAGATTGTGAGATGCCCCTGAGTTCATCAAACAATTATGCAACACCTTATCATGTATGCTTAGTGATGTATAGAAGGGAGGAGATGAATCATCTCTATCTTCTATCAAAGGACCTAAGATAACTGTTGGATTTTCATCCTGAAGATTAACTGAGTCAGTGGTATTTGAGTAGGATTCAGACAACAACATTTTGGAAAGATATTTTTTTACTTCTTCAATTTTTATCAGTTCTGAAAATGGCACAGGAATTTTGATTTTTTGGATCTCATTTTCATAACTGAAGGAAGGTGGAGATTCAAAATCTCCTTGTGTTACACATTATTTTCATCATCCCTATGACCGTTAATGATGTAAACCTGTCTGTAGTCTTCAGAGGGGTCAGTGGCCTGAGTTCTTGAAAAAGGAAGGGAGAAGAACTTTTCTTGAGAAAATAAGTTGCATTTTCCTTTGTAAAAACCCTATAAAAAAAGAAGTTCGCAAATTGCTATATAGGCAGGTTGCGAGAATGCTTGATTCTCATTGGTTGCA
Organism: Picea mariana; assembly: GCA_032191745.1. Classification (NCBI taxonomy): domain Eukaryota; kingdom Viridiplantae; phylum Streptophyta; class Pinopsida; order Pinales; family Pinaceae; genus Picea; species Picea mariana. The sequence goes on along the minus strand of JASDQU010735714.1, from coordinate 221,805 downwards.
CCATAGTTGGGTTGCGAGATGTTCACAGGTTGCTCTATAGGCAGGGTGTGAGAATGCTTACACGTGGTAAAAACGAGCATTTTCTCGAATCTTCTAGAAGGAGAAACTTCCATGGTAAGGTGGCATCCGAATGGTGTGGATATTACTCGCTTTCATGATTTAGTGGGATCATCCTAACCTCCTCACCTTATCCTCTTCAACTTATAAAATGAGAGGATCTCTCATGGAGAAAATTAGCTTTGGAGCTTTTGGGATTGGCTAAGTTGGATTTGGCTTGGAATTATTAGCTTGGTTGGAGTGTCTTTGAGTTTTGCCTTTGTCAAGATAGATTGTGAATATTATCAGATCTATGCTCTCAAAATTCTTGGAGTGGAAGTGTGTGGGGAACGAAGGACAGTTGGAAGGGACCTTACGACATCAAGGCCATGGTTGTAATCTCTCTTTCACATTTAATATGATACAGTAATATGATTCTTTCCTATAAAGCTTGTTGTGTTTTATTGTATGATTCCTTGATCACATACATAGGTTTATATTGAGTTTATGCTATTTCTATCACTTTGGTTGGTTGCGTTCTTTTGTAGGTTCATCATTGTATGAGTGTTGGAACGGAGCTAGGATGGCGATGGCAAGAGGAAGAGGCGTTTAAACGGTATGTCACCTATCCCTCTATAGTTAGTAAATTCAATATTTAAAACTTAAGGAAAGCGTCATGTTCTGGTGTGTTTTGTTCTAGATCTAGGCGGATCTAGGGAGATCAGTTAGTGTCCACACCTACCAATTACTCCGATAACACCTTGACTTCTGGGATAGGATCCTCAACCAAAACTGGGGGGCTTTGATAAAATTTCTCTTTGCTGCCAACTGTCACAACCCTGGTAGATTTTTTCTGTTTTTGTGGGATGATCAGAAGCATTAGTCTTTTCCCCTTTCTTTTTAGATCTCAGATCATATATACTAGGATTCTCTTTTGCCTTCTCTCCCTTACTTAATTCATTTATTCGATTATCCATTAAGGACTTCTCATATGTAGATTGGGTTAAGTGAGGGGATGGAGGGGTGTCACCCAAGCAATGGATCTCCGGATCATCTTCTTCATCTTCTCCTTCCTCGTCAGCCAAAAGGTTGTTTTGTAAGGGAGTTTGGATCTTTTGGTCATCCCTTTCTCTATTTCTGGGATCTCTTGTAAGAGTCTGAGGAACATTATTAGGTCTCCTGAAACCACCTCTGTTATCGGTATTTTGTGTATTTCTATAGGTTTGTTTTACCTCAAACTTTAACTTTTCCATCTCAACAGAAACATATTTTACTAATTTGGTAAGTTCATCAACTTGGGGGTGGACAATAGAGGAATCAAAGGTTGAGGCTTTAGTTCTACTCTTTCTCCCGTCCTTATCATATTTCCCTCTAAGCTGATCAGATGCCACTATGTTATATTCTACCTCCACAAATGCATATTGCATATGAGCTAAGGAGGCAGATATCCTTTTTCTCAGTAAAAGGAAAAAATTAGGGTCAAAAGCACTGACATAGGTGATTTTGGCAAATGTCTCTGTAGGCTTTATCTCATGAGGGATTTTATTGTACATTTTGTTGAATATTTGAGAGAAATCAGAGACATACTCTCCTTCTTTCCTCTTTAGGGATCCAAATTCTATGACATAATACACAAATTCCTTTTTGTCCCCCCACTGCCTTAGAAAAGCATCATCTAAAGCCTCAATCCCGACGATAGGTCCAGGGGGAAAAGCCCTAAACCACTTTCTAGCCTTACCATCAAGGCTATGAACAAAAATCCTCATCCATACATCTTCATTCCCAATGGTATGGTTGTCTGTATAACTATAAAAGGCTTCAAGATGTTCTTCTATAGTTTTGTCTCCCTCACCTGTGAACTTGAGCAACTACTTAAGGTAGCCATCCGCTGGAAAAGCATTCAGAGGATGAGGCAGGAAAAGAGGGGGTATACCTAACAACTACTATAGCTTCCATTCTAGTTCTGGGGGGATTAGATCCTACCATTTTTATGTGAACTGGAGGAGAACCCGAAGGGGATGGAGTTGGGCTATGTGAAACTGGGACAATGTTCCTGGGAGGTTAAGACAAGGGGCTTGAGGGAACACAAGTCTCCCCTTCCGCAACTGCAACAACTCTAATATGAGGAGGAGCAGGAAAGTCTTCTAAGGTCAAATCTCTCTCCTTCCACTTCATAACTTCGGGGGAGAAAGGGGTGTCAAAGCTCTCTCCTTCCAAACCAAGAATAGGAGGGGAGAAATCAATAGGAAAACTCCCAAAACTTAAATTTCTTGAAACTCCAACAGTTTGTATTATAGGAGAACCAGAAACAATTACTGGAGTTTGTAAAGAGGGATTATGCAAATTATCGGAAAAACTTGGTACAACAATAGAGGTACCTTTTTGAGCGATCTTTCCCTTTCTGATAATTTCCTCTGGGTCAGCTTCAGACGTTGCTATGGGAAGTAGTGAAGTGGCCCTCGTATGTCTACCTTTAGGAGCCAGAACTGAAACAGTGGAGTCAAAACAGTGGAGCCGCCAGGTGCAAGTTACAATCTTCAATGGTACTGATATCTGATGCATCTTCACAATCAGAGTTTCTTTGTTGTTCTATCCCAGGGAAATGTCTTCAATTCATTCCCTGACAACGACACCATAAATGTTAGCACTAGAAGTCACCCTTAGATTGCATTGAAGGTAAGCCCAATACCCATCAATTTATATGTCACATGTAATTGAGTTTTGAGTGGTAAAATGGAGAAAACTCAATAATAATATCATTCTAACTCAGAAATCTGGACTAGCATGCACCAACTAATGAGGTCTTGAATCAACTTCAGTCAGTAAGTTGGAGTAAGGGTGAGTAGGAGGAGGATTTAGTGAGAAAGGTGTAGAGGTCTGCTATGAACATCATATTTTCCAACAACCTAAGGAGGAAAGAATTAAACACAAGGTCCTCTTGGATTCAAATTTCAAGGAAGCTGAAAGAAATCATAACAACACTATAATTAAACATTTATCATAGTACAGTTACAACAATCCATGTGAATCAATCAAACATGAACTCTCTCAGTATCAAAGACAAATAAGATGGAGTAAGAAAGCTGACTTATATTAATCAAAATGTCTCAAAAACAAATACATAACCAGAGAACCAATTTTTCTCAATCAAAATATTACAATAGTAGGGAGCCTAGCTCAACCATTCGACTTGAAAAAAATATCAAAATTGCCTATATATACTAAAATGATGCAACCACCAAGAATGTGATAAGATCATTGCCTTCAAATCCTTCAATCAACGTACACTCTGTCAGGTTGTGCAGACCTCATGATGTCAGACGCGAGCCAGGCATAGTTATGTGTTTTACATGAAAAATTTCCCATAAGGAAGCTTCAGATCATAAGTGCGCCTTCATGGCTGCTCTCTGCAACATTTTCCATTTATGGGATGAGGCGAGATCTCAACTACTGCCCACAATATTCAATAACTGTCTTCATTGGGATTAGGACTGGGCCTGACACCCATAACTATTCTCAAACGGTGCCAATGACTTTTGCGAGTCCATCCTGACGCCTCGAGTCCATGAATGGTCTTTTTCTGTGACCAATGCAAGCTTTGTAGGTGGTAATTTGATAGTGTATGCGTAGGGGTGATGTGGAGTGAGGTGCTTGGTGAAAACTCGCATGGCCCAATGAGTGAGCGACGACCATGTGGAAGGAAGCGATTCGGGGGAGCGGAGACTAGGACGAGGTTGCAGTAGCAAGGGAAAGGCAAAGGTGGAAGAGGAATGAGGGAGGTTTGATAGGAGGGAAGAAGGTGATGTAGGGATATTGGAATGTGAGTGGGATAGGTGTCAGGAGGTGAGAGGAGGTATCGGGAAGGGAGATGTGATAGGTGGAGAGAGGGTGCTTGAGCTGCTTAGGCTTCCAATATTTCGTTTTCCGTGTGGAAATCATGGGCATAATGCCACATGATTTACATCATAATGCAATTGAGGGTAAACCTCAATTTCTGTATGATTCTTAAAAAACAGTCTACAGATCCTTGTGTTAACACTCTCTAAACATCAAGTGGTTTTTTCCACTCCCCAGGGACTCCCTCCTTCCCATGGTGTTCATTATCATTCCATTCCCCTTGTCCTAGGAAGCCTTCCTTCCAATAACCGTCCCTATTATCACCCCTTTTCCCAAAAAAATGAAATTGAGAAAATGGTTCAAGAACTACTCAACACAGGTGTTATCCACCCTTGTACGAGCCCCTACTCTTCTCTTGTGGTCATGGTCCTTAAGAAAGAAGGTTCTTGGCGCATGTGTCTTGACTTCCACGCCCTCAAAAAACTCACCATTAAAGACAAATTTCTCATTCCTGTCATTGATGACCTCTTGGATGAATTGAGTGGCACCCAGTTCTTTACTAAACTTGATCTTCGTTCGGGATACCACCAGATCCGTATGAAAGTGGCAGACATTCCTAAGACTGCCTTTAGAACTCATGAGGGCCACTATGAGTTTTTGATCATGCCATTTGGCTTGTGTAATGCTCCCTCCACTTTACAAAGCCTCATGAATCATGTCTTCCATCCTTTTCTTCATCATTTTGTTATAGTTTTCTTTGATGATATCCTCATCTATAGCAAAACCTGGACATACCATCTTGCTCATGTGGATCGAGTTCTCCATCTACTCTTTCAGCACCAAATTTTCCTCAAATAATATAAATGTTCTTTTGGTGCCTCAGAAGTAGAGTACTTGTGTCATCTTGTGGGAAAGGCCGACATCAGGGTGGATCCTAAAAATATTGAAGCTATGCAAGATTGGCCTCACCCAAAGACTCTCAAAATCTTGCGGGGATTTCTTGGTTTAACAGGTTATTATCGCAAGTTTGTGAAGAATTATGGAAAGATTGTGACACCTCTCACTGCACTCCTTAAAAGGAATTCTTTCACTTGGACTCCAACAACTTCTCAAGATTTTCAAACCTTGAAGATGGCCATGTGCACCACTCTAGTCTTGACCCTTCCCGATTTCACAAATAACTTTGTCCTAGAATGTGATGCTTCCGGGAAAGGAATTGGCACTGTCCTTATGCAAGAGGGTCGGCCTTTGTCCTTTACCAGCAAACAACTGTCCGAGAGAAATTTGGGCAAATCAATCTATAAAAAGGAAATGTTGGCTATTCTACATGCCGTGGATCTTTGGTGCCCTTATCTATTGGGGAAACGCTTACAAATTAAGACAGATCATCAAAGCATTAAGTATTTTCTAGAACAACACCTTTCCTCCCCCGAGCAACAAAAATGGGTGACTAAGCTCTTTGGATATGATTATGAGATCATTTACAAGAAAGGCAAAGACAATGTGGTTGCTGATGCACTTTCCCGAAAGTATGAAGATGAAGGGTCCCTTTTTTCTCTCTCCTTCATTGTCCCAGATTGGCTCCAAGATGTTCGCCAGGAATGGCTACACGATCCCAAAAGTTCGCATCTAATACAACAATTGCAGTCCAATTCTCCAGTTTTCCCAAGGTACTATTGGCTCAATGAGGAGCTTCGATACAAAGGTCATTTTTATTTAAGTAAACAGTCAAAATTTAAATCCATGGTACTTTCTGAGCTTCATGCTACACCCACAGCTGGGCACTCCGGGTTTACCAAAACCTATGACTGGGTCAAACATTCTTTTTTCTAGGATGGTATGAAACAAGACGTTCACAATTTTGTGGCTAAATGTGATGTGTGTCAACGCAACAAGGGAGAAATAGTCAAATCTCTGGGCACACTCCAACCGCTTTTGATTCCACCTGCTATTTGGCAGGATATCTCTATGGATTTTATTGTAGTCTTACCTAAATCGGGCAATAAATCAGTCATTATGGTGGTAGTTGATCATCTTTCCAAGTATGCTCATTTCTGTGCTCTTCAACACCCATTTACAACATCCACTGTGACTCAACTTTTCATGGATTAGGTCTTCAAGCTTCATGTCATGCCACATTCTATTGTTTCTGATCGCGACCCAAATTTCACCAGCAATTTTTGGCAAGAACTATTCAAGCTACAAGGCACCCAATTGCATCTCAACACAACTTATCATCACCAGACTGATGGCCAAACTGAAGTTGTCAACAAATGTTTGGAAACATAATTGAGGTGTTTTGCATAAGAAAGGCAACATCAAGGGGATCAATGGTTTCGACTAGCTGAATGGTGGTACAACACTTTGTACCATAAAAATACCCACATGGCTCCTTTTGAAGTGATATATGAAAAAAATCCACCTTTAGCTCTCTCATATTTTCCAGGTGTCTCGAAGGTCCAGGCGGTTGACCAAACGCTTACAGTTCGAGAGGCTATTCTCCATACCCTCAAAGAGAATTTGGTCATGGCCCAGAATCGCATGAAGAAACAAGAAGATCAAGGTCACTTTGAACGTCAATTTGCAGAAGGGGATCAAGTGTTTCTTCGACTGCAACCTTACAAGAAAAATTCCCTCAAGGCTGACCAGTGTCAGAAACTGACACCCAAATTTTATGGTATTTATATGGTTCTCAAGCATGTGGGACAGGTGGCCTATCAGTTAGCTTTTCCCAATCATTCTAAGCTCCATCCTTTTTTTCATGTTTCCTTCTTAAAGAAGGTGATTGGAACTAAGTGCCAAACCCAAACCACCCTTCTCGAGTTGGACGAAGAAGTCTCCATTTGGCTACAACCACAAGCAGTTTTGGACTAGCGTGAGTGTCATCTGTGTTAGTGAACCTTCAAGGAAGTGTTAGTCCAGTGGAAAAATACAACTCCAGCAGATGCCACTTGGGAACCAGCTACCATTCTACAACAATTTCCCCATCTCAAGCCTTGAGGAAAATGTTGTTTTTAAGGGGGAGGGCATGTTAGGGACCTAACCCCTCACGTAGGTAGAATAATATATTTCCATGTAATAAAGGTCAATATTAATAAGGCCTAGCAATAAGGAAGAATAATTCCAATGTAAGAAGACCTAATAGAAGCTTCCGCTTCTAGAAGGGTCTTCCTCTAGATAGTTCTTTTGATAAACATATTTAGTATAAATAAGAGTCAAGGGTATGCAAACTTTTGTCTTAGATATTATTGTAAAAGAGCTTTGCTCTGCTAGAGGTTTCCCCCTCGAAGAGGCAAGTGAACATTGCTCTCAGTAATCAAAATGCTATTTCTGGTGTTATTCTGGTATCATTTTGGGGGTCTCATACATCAATTTGGTGTGGTGGCTTGGCCGTGACCTTAAAAATAGATTATTGTTATTATTATTTTATTATTGTGGTGTTGTTCTGGTTATATTGTTGTTCATCTTCCATTTCTAGCTATTTATTTTTGTTTTGCATACTTTTTATATCTGGAATATTACACTTCTCCTTTTATATAGTATGTTGTGATTGTTGGAGGATGGTCTGGGCAAGAGCACTTGCTTCAATATAAGTTGTAAGCACTATACATTATGTAAAAGGCAAATGATCTTGTGGGTGAGGCCATTTTAGAGTGGAGGTCAAGATTTGTTGAGGGGAAATAGTAGGTATCTTGTAATTACCTATGACTTGGGATCTATTACTAGTTTCTTGTGATGTAGAGTGGATAGTGTTAGTGGGTATAAGGGGCATGAGAAGTCCTAAGATAGACATTCAACTTTAGTGAATGTTATGGGTCCTTGGTTCTTACTATATTTAAAAAGGGGGCATGAATGTGGAATTCAACGTTGGAGCCAAGTTTTGTTGAGATCATTATGAGTTCAGAGATAAGGACATGTGCCTTGGCTAGAAGTTGTTGGGTAATAAAGGGAGAAGAAGTGATAGGTCATGCTCTAGGTCCAATGTAAAATCTTCTAGATCTTTAATGAAGATACTCCAATTTGTTGCAAGTTAACATATAAACCAACACTGTCAATTGAGCTCATGATAGAGTATAGTTGGAGAACATTTTACCTTACCACTGACAAACTTATGGAAATGAGGATGCAACTAGGTTTTCGTAGAGGCATATATGTGCAACATTCTTTGGACAAACAAACAATCGAGTAGTTTTTCTCTTGGCCTTGCTATGCCCATGGAAATAGTGGAGAAGCAAGGGAAAAACCAAAGGATAGATAACAAAAAACTAATAGACACCCAATATAGATTCTCTTAGAGTATTTTCTCAAAGAAATCCAAGCTGAGATATTTGGTCAGTGACTATCGATATAAACCTGCACAAAACCAAACAACATGCACATTGAAGGGGCTAGAAAGTTTTCCAAAAAGGTTTAATAAGGCATAGATGCATTGTAGTGAACCTTAATCCTTAGACTTAAATTACAAACAAGGTATTTAGAGAATACAAATATAGAAAGAAGATACAAGAGACAAATGAGATGGAAAATGAAAAATATACCATTATATTAATGATTATTAGAGAAAGAAAGCAATGTTCACTTTCCTCTCAAGGCAGAAAATCTCTCACTAAGTAGATCTCCAGTTACAACAATACTTGACAAACACATTCCATAGCCTCCTAGATTTATACAAATATTATCAATAGTAAAACCCTAACTACTTGTGTTCCCATCATTATTGAGTACCAACTACCTAATGGGAGGTCTTATTTGATAAAGATGAACCTTTTCCATTAATTAACTATCCATTAATCATCAAATGAGGCTTATCAAAGAATATGGTTGAATACATTAATTGAATAACTTCTAAGTACCCTAAAGTAGAGAGGTTAGGGTAGGATCCTAACATGCCCCCCCGCTTTTAAACACAATGTTGTCCTCAAGTATGGAGGTATGGACATTCTTGTGAATTACTGATAGTTCCCATGTGGCACCTTTTTGCTACCTATCTTTCCATTGGATCAATGCTTCTTGGATCGTGCATTGGTGCAATTGAAGCTCTTTGGTAGCCAACACTGCTTTCGATTGGAGCCAAATGGACCATTCCTCATCAAGTTTTGGTAGCACCTTGCAATTGGATCCCACTACCTTTTTTCAGAGAGGACACATGAAAGACTAGATGAATCTTGGAGTGCAATAGAAGATCCAGTTTGTAGGCAACTTTTCCAATGTGTTGTATGATCTTATAGTGTTCATAAATGATCCGTAAATGAGGGACTTATTATTGTATTCCAATTGCTTATGTTCTTTTCTGTTTGTAATGCTCGATTTTCAAGTGCCAATAGGATGACACACCCTCCAAATTTGTTTGTGCAAAACTCCATATGATAGATATAATTACAAAACATTCCAAAAGGATGTTGATTAAATGTGTACCCTTTGTTATGACAACACTCTCCTTCAACGTTTACTGTAGCTACTTGGAAGTAAGTCGCACATGTTCCTATGCTTGGGAAGTGTGGCTAGCACTGGGATATACAAAAGACCCAAAAAAATTACTTTATGGAACTACAGTTGGCTACATGAACTTATGCCAATACACTACAAATCATACAACTTGAATGCAAAACCAATCTTATCTTCTTGAGATGCTTATGAATGGAAAATGCCAAAGAGATTGAACAAAGTCACCAAAATCAATAACTCATGTTGACATTACATCAAATATGTCAAAGACCCAACTAGCGAAGAGGTTATCCTTCTTAGATCAAATATGTCAAAGACCCGACTAACGAAGAACTTATCCTTCTTATTGTTCTTTAATTAATGCCACTTGAAGCTCCTCCTTGTTATGAGACCACCATCATGATATACCTATTGATTTTTTTAAGGCTCATACAAGGCTTCAACCTCTCTCACCCTAAGTGTTGTTTCTTGACTTTCTCACATGAATTACATCACTCTAGCATAAATGAAGACAAAGAGTGCTTTGGTAGATGGAAATGTTACCCAAGGATTGAATATTTTTGTAACCAAATCAAGACTAGCAATGAGATCATTGATTACTCTTGAATTGTTACCAATAGAGGGAACACTCCAAAGTTGGCAAAGGAAGTCGCTTTAGTATCGATGTGTATATTCAAACCTTTAAGGGAGGACCAACAATCCAACATGTGATAGGCAGAGAGAGAATTTCTATGGGCTATGTGTGACATGTGGTAATGCGTATGGCCTCAAGGGAGGTGGAAATTGTTAGAATTGTCAATGCGGAAAACACAATTCACAATATGATAATTAACAATCAAAGACATAAGGAACACAGGGATTTCACGTGGTTCACCCAAATGTTGGGCTACGTCCACCAAGCATAGGAATCGATTGTATTATTATTCAGATCATGGAGATTAAATCATATTGGCAAGTTCTCACTCTGTCTCTCACACTCAATTGTTTTGCCTCTACGGACTTACATGAATTTATACATTCACACAAGAAACTGATTATTAAATGTAATCCCTATCCATATTCTAACTTGGTCTATTTGGTTGTAACCAACGCAGAATAATAGGATCCAGATCTATCCTTTTAGGAATTTGTTGTCATCAAATCCCAACAATCTCCACCTTGACAACAATTAACCTGATACCTTGCTCCTTCCTTTTGTTCATCACCTTTGTTGCAAGCTAAGAGAAGCCAAGCACCACTGCAACTTCTCTAATAAAACTGGTTTCATGATCTCGCCTGTGTGACTTGCACGAGTTTGGATTTCCTAAGGGGTCACTCCACCTCCAACATGTCTTCCACAACTGTGTTGTGAGACATATTTAGTGATAGATCTCCCTCTATCCAAAACACTTGTAAAATGTGCATTAAAAATTTCAGAGACCATCTCAATGTAACCATTATAGGTGACATTTGTGCTTCTCAAACGTTGAAGCACCCATTTCACTACACCACCTGAATCTGTCACATATATGACAACATCATTAGCATGTGAAACATCTGGTATTAATCATTTCATCACATACAACAGACCTCCTAGTGAACTTACACGAGACATAACCTTTTCTTCTTTATAGACATGCCCTATTCTTGAAGAAAAATTATAATGGAAAGAAACAGGGATAAAAACTGGTTTTACAATGTTCATACTGAACTCCGACCACAACTTACCATTACCATCTCTATGTACTTCCATACCCATAATTTGTTCTGCTGCTCCTTGATCCTTCATCTGAATTGTCTTGTCCACCTGAGTCATTTTATTACTAATTTTATCCATGTTTGGCTTGCATCAATCATATTATCAACAAAGAACATCAATACTGTGAATGTACTATAAACCGTATAGTCATTCCTACCCTTTGAAAAATTATGACTCACTATGAAGGATTCAAACATCTTGTGTATTTTCCTGGGTACCAATAGGCCATACAATGAATTATCTAGCATGCAAACAAATTTACCGTTGCGATCTTGAATCAACCCTTTTGGTTGTTCCATACATACAATATCTCTGTCAATGATGACCTTGTGAGAAGTAGGATCCCACACACAACATCCCTTTATACCACCATCATAACTTGCAGAGATACAAAACAAGCAGGAGTTTAGAAACAAAGATTTTAAGACTGGAAATGATTTACCGTTTACCAGTACCTGCAATTCTTTCTTGCTCTTATGACCTTGATGCTTTTGCCATAAACAAGAAGATACATCTGTCACTTCAGATGCTACTTCAATACTACCTTCCATCTTATAAAGGTTATCAACCTTTGTTTCCTTTATCACTACTAAACTACCTTTCGACACTGTGAGTGCTCCACCTTGACCTGTATACTTATATCCACAAGAATCCAAGACTCCCAATGAAATCAAATTTGATTCAAGCTTAGGTACATATCTAACATCTGTTAATTCCTTAACAATACCATCTAACATCCTGATTCTAATACTGCCAACCCCAATCGTTTTACAATGAATACCATTTCCCATAAACACAACACCCTCATCAACAGATTGGTAAGAAATGAACCAATTTTTATGTGAGCACATGTGGTGGGAGGCACCTGAATCTAACTTCCATTCTTCTTGATATTGTAAATTATTAGAAATGAATGAAACTTGATCAATCATACCTGAATTTGTTACATCCAAATTTGCTTCCTTCGTAGAGTTTTCCTCAGATTCCTTTTTCTTCCAACAATCTTTCTTGAGATGTCTTGTTTTTCCACAATACCAACATTTTTCTTTAAGCTTTATGTGTCTTGACTTAGATCGAGAAAAAATTCTCTCATTCTTCTCTTTAGTTCGACCTCTGACCAACATCGCCTCTCAAGTTGAGGTTTCTTTATTAGATTTTCTCCTCATCTCCTCAGCCAACAAAGCTCCCACAACAGAGTCATAATCTAAAAAATCAGCTAAAGCTAATAGAGGTGACTAGATTATCCCAAGACTCAGGAAACAAACACAATAGTGTAATAGCCTTATCCTCATATTCGAATTTAACTTCCATACTAGTCAATTGAACTATAAGGGTATTGAAGGTATTTAAATGGTCAACAACTTTTGTACCTTCTTTCATCAACAAACTATACAACCGTCTCTTCAAGTAGATTATGCTTTTCAAGGACTTCGTCATATATAGACTTTCCAACTTGCTCCATAATCTCGATGTTGTATCCTCTCCTACGATATTAAACATAACCTCATTCGCCAGACATAAACAAATGGTACTAAGAGATTTTACATCCAGATCTTCCCATTCCCATTCCGTCATGGATGTTGGTTTCTTTGACTTGCATGCCAATGCTTTTTGCAACCCTTGTTGCACCAGTAAATCCTGCATCTTAAGCTTCCATAGCTCAAAGTTGTTTTTACCGCTGAACTTTTCAACTTCAAACTTCGAACTCTGCATCTTAGCCATTAGCACAAAAAACTCCTAATGCCCAAATCACTGCTTATAATAACCAAGGCTTTAAAAATAATGTGGAGGAATGATTGGTAAAAAGTTTAATTGAAAAACCTTTTAATAATATATAAAAAAAGTTTAATAAAAATCTTTTATAAAACAAAAAGATTCACTTTCTAAAAAACATCCACTTGAATTTAAAAAATCACTTTTTAATTCTTCCACCCGTTTGTTTTAAAAACAAACTTCATACCTTAAGTTGAATTATACCATACTTTAAGTGAAATGACTATACCTTAAAATATTTTCAACTCCAAAAAATATACGAATTTTTTAGGGAGTCGTTGTGTATTTTTGATTTAAGAGTCTGCAGCTCACGTCACCACTGGAGTGCGACGAGTCCGCAACTAATGATACACTTGGAGTGAGAAGTCGTCGCACTATAATACACAGCTGGACTGCAGCTATATGAGGTTGTCTATGCACCCTGCAATACAACTGGACCGCGCCGATTTTAAGACATCGCACCCCTCGAGAGGAGGGACCTGCGACGATGTAGAAATCGACAGACCTCACACAGATGATGATGCTCCTCCGAAATTTGACGCCCTGGACACCTCTCTCCTCCAACCACCTCTGATACCACTTGTTAGAATTGTCAATGCGGAAAACACAATTCACATATGATAATTAACAATCACACACATAAGGAGCACAAAGATTTCACGTGGTTCACCCAAACGTTGGGCTACGTCCACCAAGCATAGGCATTGGTTGTCTTATTATTCAGATCATGGAGATTACATTAGATTGGAAAGTTCTTACTCTGTCTCTCACACTTAGTCGTTTTGTCTCTATGAGCTTACATGAATTTATACATTCACACAAGAAACTGATTATTAAATGTAATCCCTATTCATATTCTAACTTGGTCTATTTAGTTGTAATCAATGCAGAATAATAGGATCTAGATCCATCCTTTTAGGAATTTGTTGTCACCAAATCCCAACAGAAATGACATGTGGAATAAAGAAAACACACACCCAACAGAAGAAGAATTGGCGTCCAAGGAGAGTGTACGGCCTGTGAGAATTGAAATTTACACAACAAACCTGAAATTTCAGCATCGGGATTGAAGAATACACCCAACAAATAACAAATGGACTCAAAATGAGGGCATTCAATATGGAAATGGTGAAATTACAAACTATGGGGAAGATTTACAAACTGTGATAGAGAAAAATTTTCCCAACAACTAGGAATAATCCAAGTTAGCTACTCCCTAAACCATTGCAACGGCTCCAAAATGATCCCTAAATCATTGTAATGGCTCCAAAATGTGGTCCATCGATATTCCATATTAGAAATGGATGAATGGAGGTAAAGAGCTATTGGGATAGTTAGCATGAAGAGTGTAACTATGTAGGAAATCCTCAAAGAGTGTAACTATGTAGGAAATCCTCAAAACTAAAGCTGGTAAAGAATCCTCACTGATTAAATAACACACACAACCATTAAAATACAAATTAACTCCATTAAAACTCAAACTGATTAAATAACACACACAACCATTAAAATACAAGGTAACTCCATTAAAACTCATGGACACAAAAATAACATAGCATTTAACACAACATAGAGAAATCCATACACAAAGACACAATGCTTACCCTAGAAACCCAAATGAGAAAACCAATTTTGAATGGATGCTCAGTTTATTTCAACAATCTCTGGTTACAATGCTATTCATGGTCATATATCCATCCTCATCTCCTTCGCCAAAAGACCCTTTGAGAATGAAAATTCAAAAAGATATGGATAGAGTTGGGGTAATGGGAAGGCCAATAGGCACTACCTTTCATTTCTCATTTCTCATCATTTTCTCTCTTTTATTGTTTTTCTTTTTCATTTATTTCTCTCTTTTTTCTCGTTTCTCTTATTCACTTTTACATTTGAATTATTTTCATAGTTTATCTAAGCTTATTTAATTTCCAAATTAGCTTGCAAGTACTCAGTCTTACAACCATCATTTATTTGGATCCATTTTGGATCAATAGAACTTTAGTGCAAGTTTTTAGTGGATTTTATATTTGAGGGATGTTTGTTTATAGGGTTGAAGGAGAAGAAACACTTGATCCCATTCTGCAAAAGAACGCTCCGAGCAATGCTGGTCATCTTGTTTCTTCATTATATTTTGAACCATAACCAAGTTATTCTTAAGTGTGCAGAGAATGCTTCTCTTGTGTCAAAATCCATTGCATGAATCTTAGAGGTGCCTAGTAAAATAGGAAGCCATTGGAAAGAGTTTTTGACCATAGAAAACGCCATACGATGTCATTTTGGTAGCACTATAATACGTTGCATTGTACCACCATTCTACAAGGGGTAGCCACTCTGCCCATTTTGTGTGGCCTTTTCGAAGTGAAGCATCACATATAGGTTTCTAATCACTTTTTGATCACTTATGTTTGTGGATGATATGTGATGCTCGTTTTCAACCGGGTACCCTGAAGATCAAACCATTCATGCCAAAATTTGCTAATGAATGTTGGATCACTATTTGACACAATGGAAGTAGGCATTCCATGTAACTTTAAAATTTGATTCATGAAGACTTGGGAAGCTACGAAAGAAATAAATGGGTGAGATGAGGCACAAAAATGAGCATATTTGGAAAGCTAGTCGACGACTACCATGATAATTGATTAAATACTGCTATAAAATCCATAGAGATGTCAGTCTAGATAGTTGCAAGGGTTGGTAGTGCTTACAATGCCCTAAGAGTCTTCACTGCATCACCCTTGTTTCTTTGACAATTGTCACATTTTTCTACAAAATATTGGATGTTTGTTTTCATACCTTCCCAAAAGGAGAAATGCTTAGCTCGTTCACATGTTTTATGAAAGCTAGAGTGACCCATAGTAGGTAATGAATGCAACTCCTTTAAGCCCCCTCTAAGGCATTTTGTTTTAAGGTAGAATCTTTTACTAGAACAATGCGCCCTTTATACTTAAAGGTATCTTGTTTCCATGTATAACCTTTAGGAGTGTTGGGATATTTTTGAAGCCTTTAAATGAGTTGAACCACAGTGTTATTTGACAACCATTCTTTATGGGATTCATCAAGCCAATTGGGAATGGGTAAGGATGAGGCAAAGAGGGATCCTTCCTCCTCACATTGTCTTGATAAAGCATAAGCCACCACATTTTCTTTACCTTTCTTATATATAATCTCATAATCCTACCCAAGCATTTATCAAGATGAGGCAAAGAGGGATCCTTCCTCCTCACATTGTCTTGATAAAGCATAAGCTACCACATTTTATTTACCTTTCTTATATATAATCTCATAATCATACCCAAGCATTTTAGTGACCCACTTATGTTTCTCTGGTGACAATAACCTTTGTTCTAGAAAATACTTAAGACTATGACGATCTGACTTGATTTGGAAATGCCTCCCAATGAGATATGGGTGCCAAGTCTCAACTGCATGAAGGATGGGCATCATCTCTTTCTCATAGATGGATTTTTCCAAATTGTGGTCACACACCTGCTTATTAGTGAATGGAAAGAGACACCTTTTTTGCATAAAGAGTGCATAGAGACCTCTGTCAAAGGAATCACATTTCAAGACAAAAGTCTTAGTGAAATTGGGCACTACTAAGACTGGAGTAATGCACATGACTTCTTTTAAAGTTGAGAAGGCCTGCTTAGTGTCCGTTCTCCATACAAATGAATTCTTTTGTAGTAACGCTATTAATCTAGCAATAGTTTTACCATATTTTTTTCACAAACTTCATGTAGTAGCTTGTAAGCTCCAAGAACTCACACAAGCTCTTCAAGGTCTTGGAGTGGGGCCAACCTTGCATAGATGTAACTTTATTGGGATCTACTTGCACCTCATCTTGATGGAAAATGTGGCCCAAGTATTCAACCTCTGAAGCCCCTAAAATGCATTTGGAACATTTAAGGAACAACTAGTGGTCCTACATGAGTTAGTAGGCTCTATCGACATGGTCAATATGCGATTCCCACATCCTGTTGTAGATCAATATATCATCAAATAATACTAGAATAAAATTGCATAGGAAGGGTTGAAAAATATCATTCGTGAGGATTTCAAAGGTGGATGGAACATTGCAAAGTCCAAAGGGTATAACTAAAAACTCATAATGACCTTCATGTGCACAAAAAGTTGTTTTAGAGATGTTTGCCTTCTTCATTCGTATTTGGTGGTATCCTAAATGAAGGTATAGTTTAGTGAAAAATTTGGCTCCATGAAGCTTATCCAAGAGATCATCAATAATTGGGATGGGAAATTTATCCTTGATGGTCAACTTATTAAGAGCCTTAAAATCAAGACAGATGCATTAATTGCCTTCTTTCTTTAAAATCACGAGCACAAGTGAAAAGTGAAGGATGGTACTAGGACATATGACTCTAGCCTCCAATAGTTTATGAACAATATTTTCTATTTCATTCTTTTGTGCAAAATAGTGCTTATAAGGACTCACAATGGGTGGTTGACTCATTGGAACCAAGGGGATACCATGGTCATGCTCACCACATGAAGGCGATAAGACATAGGGTGTTTCAAATATCTGTTGTGTTGGATCAGTTTGTCATTGATGCTAATGGTTTGATTGATTGATCTCAAGTGATTGATTGATGTCAAAGGATTGATTGATTGATGATTGATGTAATATAATGTGTATTGTCCTTGATAAGAATGCATAGATGAAGATGGATCAATGAGTTGTCATTGATACATGATGAAGATGGATCGATGTGGTTTCATTGGTATATGATGCATTGTTGAAAAAATGTATAGATGCCTCATTATTGTCTTATCATGATTGATAAGGTGCACAAATGGATGAACTCCAAAGTGGTTCCCTTATGGTGAAATCCCTCACGGGAAGATGCTTTGCGGATTGAGTTATCCTAGAAGAATGGTTGGATGACCCATGCTTGTATGTGGAACAATGAGATGAAGATCAATGAAGTTGTTGGTGAAACTATCCTAGATGAATAGTACTTGTCATGCCATTTCTGGTGGTATGTGGAATGTTACATAACTCCTCACGGTTTGAGAGTTATGGCCTTACGAAGTTGGAGGACCCTCACATGTTGGCTTGAAGCCCCAAAAGGTCAAAGAAGTCAAAGTGCTTGAAAAGAAGAAATCATTATTTAAATGATAAAGTAAAGTGACAAAGTCAAGGTGGATTATTTAAATAATAAAGAGAAGTGACAAAAT
>JASDQU010735714.1:168044-203763 GCA_032191745.1 Picea mariana | reverse complement strand
TTAACTTAATCAATCAGTTAGTGAGATGACAGTCACATGTAGATTGAATAAGCACCAATAAAGAAATCATTCACTCATAAGATATCAGAGAACAAAAAAGAAAAAGTCTGACAACACAACTGAAGGAAGCTTGCAATGTTTCATATATTAAGAATAAGTCTCTCTTACAGTAGCAACATGTCTCTCTTGTTGATTGTTGGTGTAGTGCAGAATAGCCTCCCAAGGCTAAATGATGACTCTCAAATAGAGACAAAGTCGAATTTGCTGATGTGGCAAGGTGTCCTGATTTTCTGTCTTAATTAAAGATGTCCATAAACCTTTGAAACATCTCCTTTCTCCACAATTTGTCAAAAATAACTGTTGGGATAGACTTGATAATTCATTAGACGTTCATTCGAAAAGATCTCGGATATTTTCATCTCAAAAAATCTTTGATCTGTGTAAAAACTCGTTCATTCTGGACACACAGGCTTTCGGTGGTTAACTGGGAAAGCTTCTGGGTGAGTTATCTACCGAAAGCACCTCTTTCGGTGGTTAATGAACAGTCGTCCTGTTCGCCTAAACCACCGAAAGTTAAACTTTGAAGAAATTTCAAAATTGCAAAAATGTTTACCTTAGGTCCTCTCTGATGCTCAGGATTTCTTAGATGAGGCAACCCTTGTTCGTGCAGACCTACAAACTTCTCCTAGCTATGTAGGGGGCTCTGGTGTATCCATTATGGTCATGGCTAAATTAGCCAAAGTGTCCAACCCAGTTTGCTCCTCTTCTGGTGATTTAAATTCTTTTAACTTAAGCCTCAGAATCCTGAGCTGCCTATACAGTTTCATATTTTCTCTGATCAAAACTCTGTTTCTGTCTTTGATTCTGTCATGTTTCTCTTTAAGAGTTTGATTCATTTTGAACAGTTCTGCATTCATGTTAGTGAGGTCTGTGTTGGCTTTTTTGATCACCCTTTCTAGGACTTCCATTTCATAAATCTGTTGTAGTAGCTTGTTGATCTTCCGTGCTCTGGCTGTTTTTGGCTTTCTTGAGGAGGTTTCTACTTCTGGTTGCTTGCGGGCCTCTGCAGGCTTTGGTGAAGGTGGATTTGAACTATCATCTGCAACCTGATCAGTTTGCCTATTTTCCTGTGTCTCTGCCACCTCTGGGTCTGATTCTGAATCACTATAAGGTAGATTGAGAAGGTTTTTTCCTGTGACAGGGTTTTTAGATTGTTTATCTTCAAACTGTAATTTCCTCTTGATTCCTTCCTTCTTGCTAGGGGATGCTTTTATAGGATCTCTTGGTATTGAGATTCCTTTCCTTTTCCTGTAACTACTCTTGGGAGTAGGAGCTTTTCTGCTTCTAGCTTTCTTAGTTTCTGCCTCTGGTGGTCTTTCTGTTTGAAATTCATTCCAAAACAAAAAGAAACCCCACTCAATTTGTTTCCTCTGCAGAGCTTCTCTCACAAGAAGAGTATTTAGCCCTTGATGTGATAATCTGCTGCTAACCTTAGCAGGCTGGGCTTTTACTTGTCTTGCCATCTTAGTCAGGGTTTTATGAAAGAAGTAAGGCAGGTTTATTAGTCCTCTGCCTGTGAAATGATTCAGAAGTTTAAAATGGTAATACATTACCCTGTTGTAGCGCCCCTCACAAGTGATATACACCAAAATTGCCTTCAACAGGGACTGCCACTTTGGTTCTAGATAGGACATGGGAATATCCTTCTTCCAGGTCAAAGCTTTATGCACTGGTAACAAATATGACCTGAATTCGACATTTGATGGTGAGGTGGTTTTAAACCAACAGTCCCCCGTTCTGGATAATCCTGTGTACTCAGCAATGGCTGCTTTGTCGATGATAATCTCCTCCCTGCCCATTTTAGCAATCCTTCCATCATAGGAGAGAGAAAAAGTTTTGGCCACCTGTTGGTGAAATGTTG
This sequence comes from Picea mariana, assembly GCA_032191745.1. Lineage (NCBI taxonomy): Eukaryota > Viridiplantae > Streptophyta > Pinopsida > Pinales > Pinaceae > Picea > Picea mariana. The sequence continues at coordinate 201,842 of JASDQU010735714.1, read as the reverse complement.
TCAATTTCTTACAGTATGCAAAAACTCCAGTCTGTCTGAAACACTCTGCCACCTCCGGATGAGCTTCCAAATACCAAACGCCATCCACCTCAGATCTCAAAGCAGGACCTGCTTTCGACATGGGTCGATGCAGACTGTGCCTGAAACTATGGGAAACAAGACGTTCGGGAGGCAATGACTCTAGAGATTAGGCAGACAATGAATATCATTCCTAAAAACCGACAGAAAAGGGTGATACACACCGAGTTCGGAAAACTAACACAATTTCAGATGACCGTTTGACTGAGAATATGTCGAAGCTTTAGATTTTCGGTGGCATTTGTATTTTTGAAACTTGAAAGAGAATAGATTCCGAACTTACCTGAAAACCCCACCAGGCTTACTTGGCTCGGGAGTGCTTGCTGGACTTAATGACACTTCGACAAGCCTCAAAGAAAGCGGGATCATGATTCTTGAAAATACGATTTACTGATGAAATCGCGAGCTTATGGTTATCTTCAACAATCTCCGGGATTCATAATGACTCATCGTGGTTTCAAATGAAGGAATGACCAGATCATGATTGTTAAAGTACTTGCAACTGAAATGGAGGGTAGCTCCGTGCAATCATACCTGCAAATCACCGCCGTGTATAGATTTGAAATGACCAATGCGGTGTATGAGACACAGGGGCTTCAAACCTTTCAGATAGACATCACGAACGTGCATCACCTCCCCCATGGCGAGCTTTCGGTGGTTGTGTTTCTAATCATTGCGCCAACTTGACAGCTGGCTCATGCGAAAGCACAGGTTTTCCCTTTCTCTTGTTGAAACACTTTCGGTGGTTACTCGCCTTGCTGCTTCGACCCCTTAACTGCCGAAAATGAAGACTTTCGGTGGTTAATGAGCACATTGGAGGCTCGCCTAAACCACCGAAACCTGATATTTTGACTTTTTCTTGATCGAACCAAAATCAACATTTCTTTTGAGCTTGTTTTCAAAATACAGACTCTCTAACCTACTTACAGAAATTTAGAAATAAAATTTAGAACACAACCTATCACTTCAAAAAGAAAATAAAATCCACCAATTTATTTGAGGAGATAACAAGGTCCATCTGAAAATTCCCCCCAAGTTGTTTTATCCAAGATCTTGACAATAACATACCAAACTTGGGGGGAAAATCAACCACTACAATGTCCATGACCACACTTTTCATGGGAAACTGAAACAAGGTCACAACCAGATCTTTGATGACCCCAAGACACTTTACTTTCCTAGAGTCAAAAGAATATAAGTCACGGTAGATTTTTGTGATTTCTAATCCAAGTTCATCCATGACTGCTTTGGGAATGAGATTGTGAGATGCCCCTGAGTTCATCAAACAATTATGCAACACCTTATCATGTATGCTTAGTGATGTATAGAAGGGAGGAGATGAATCATCTCTATCTTCTATCAAAGGACCTAAGATAACTGTTGGATTTTCATCCTGAAGATTAACTGAGTCAGTGGTATTTGAGTAGGATTCAGACAACAACATTTTGGAAAGATATTTTTTTACTTCTTCAATTTTTATCAGTTCTGAAAATGGCACAGGAATTTTGATTTTTTGGATCTCATTTTCATAACTGAAGGAAGGTGGAGATTCAAAATCTCCTTGTGTTACACATTATTTTCATCATCCCTATGACCGTTAATGATGTAAACCTGTCTGTAGTCTTCAGAGGGGTCAGTGGCCTGAGTTCTTGAAAAAGGAAGGGAGAAGAACTTTTCTTGAGAAAATAAGTTGCATTTTCCTTTGTAAAAACCCTATAAAAAAAGAAGTTCGCAAATTGCTATATAGGCAGGTTGCGAGAATGCTTGATTCTCATTGGTTGCACCATAGTTGGGTTGCGAGATGTTCACAGGTTGCTCTATAGGCAGGGTGTGAGAATGCTTACACGTGGTAAAAACGAGCATTTTCTCGAATCTTCTAGAAGGAGAAACTTCCATGGTAAGGTGGCATCCGAATGGTGTGGATATTACTCGCTTTCATGATTTAGTGGGATCATCCTAACCTCCTCACCTTATCCTCTTCAACTTATAAAATGAGAGGATCTCTCATGGAGAAAGTTAGCTTTGGAGCTTTTGGGATTGGCTAAGTTGGATTTGGCTTGGAATTATTAGCTTGGTTGGAGTGTCTTTGAGTTTTGCCTTTGTCAAGATAGATTGTGAATATTATCAGATCTATGCTCTCAAAATTCTTGGAGTGGAAGTGTGTGGGGAACGAAGGACAGTTGGAAGGGACCTTACGACATCAAGGCCATGGTTGTAATCTCTCTTTCACATTTAATATGATACAGTAATATGATTCTTTCCTATAAAGCTTGTTGTGTTTTATTGTATGATTCCTTGATCACATACATAGGTTTATATTGAGTTTATGCTATTTCTATCACTTTGGTTGGTTGCGTTCTTTTGTAGGTTCATCATTGTATGAGTGTTGGAACGGAGCTAGGATGGCGATGGCAAGAGGAAGAGGCGTTTAAACGGTATGTCACCTATCCCTCTATAGTTAGTAAATTCAATATTTAAAACTTAAGGAAAGCGTCATGTTCTGGTGTGTTTTGTTCTAGATCTAGGCGGATCTAGGGAGATCAGTTAGTGTCCACACCTACCAATTACTCCGATAACACCTTGACTTCTGGGATAGGATCCTCAACCAAAACTGGGGGGCTTTGATAAAATTTCTCTTTGCTGCCAACTGTCACAACCCTGGTAGATTTTTTCTGTTTTTGTGGGATGATCAGAAGCATTAGTCTTTTCCCCTTTCTTTTTAGATCTCAGATCATATATACTAGGATTCTCTTTTGCCTTCTCTCCCTTACTTAATTCATTTATTCGATTATCCATTAAGGACTTCTCATATGTAGATTGGGTTAAGTGAGGGGATGGAGGGGTGTCACCCAAGCAATGGATCTCCGGATCATCTTCTTCATCTTCTCCTTCCTCGTCAGCCAAAAGGTTGTTTTGTAAGGGAGTTTGGATCTTTTGGTCATCCCTTTCTCTATTTCTGGGATCTCTTGTAAGAGTCTGAGGAACATTATTAGGTCTCCTGAAACCACCTCTGTTATCGGTATTTTGTGTATTTCTATAGGTTTGTTTTACCTCAAACTTTAACTTTTCCATCTCAACAGAAACATATTTTACTAATTTGGTAAGTTCATCAACTTGGGGGTGGACAATAGAGGAATCAAAGGTTGAGGCTTTAGTTCTACTCTTTCTCCCGTCCTTATCATATTTCCCTCTAAGCTGATCAGATGCCACTATGTTATATTCTACCTCCACAAATGCATATTGCATATGAGCTAAGGAGGCAGATATCCTTTTTCTCAGTAAAAGGAAAAAATTAGGGTCAAAAGCACTGACATAGGTGATTTTGGCAAATGTCTCTGTAGGCTTTATCTCATGAGGGATTTTATTGTACATTTTGTTGAATATTTGAGAGAAATCAGAGACATACTCTCCTTCTTTCCTCTTTAGGGATCCAAATTCTATGACATAATACACAAATTCCTTTTTGTCCCCCCACTGCCTTAGAAAAGCATCATCTAAAGCCTCAATCCCGACGATAGGTCCAGGGGGAAAAGCCCTAAACCACTTTCTAGCCTTACCATCAAGGCTATGAACAAAAATCCTCATCCATACATCTTCATTCCCAATGGTATGGTTGTCTGTATAACTATAAAAGGCTTCAAGATGTTCTTCTATAGTTTTGTCTCCCTCACCTGTGAACTTGAGCAACTACTTAAGGTAGCCATCCGCTGGAAAAGCATTCAGAGGATGAGGCAGGAAAAGAGGGGGTATACCTAACAACTACTATAGCTTCCATTCTAGTTCTGGGGGGATTAGATCCTACCATTTTTATGTGAACTGGAGGAGAACCCGAAGGGGATGGAGTTGGGCTATGTGAAACTGGGACAATGTTCCTGGGAGGTTAAGACAAGGGGCTTGAGGGAACACAAGTCTCCCCTTCCGCAACTGCAACAACTCTAATATGAGGAGGAGCAGGAAAGTCTTCTAAGGTCAAATCTCTCTCCTTCCACTTCATAACTTCGGGGGAGAAAGGGGTGTCAAAGCTCTCTCCTTCCAAACCAAGAATAGGAGGGGAGAAATCAATAGGAAAACTCCCAAAACTTAAATTTCTTGAAACTCCAACAGTTTGTATTATAGGAGAACCAGAAACAATTACTGGAGTTTGTAAAGAGGGATTATGCAAATTATCGGAAAAACTTGGTACAACAATAGAGGTACCTTTTTGAGCGATCTTTCCCTTTCTGATAATTTCCTCTGGGTCAGCTTCAGACGTTGCTATGGGAAGTAGTGAAGTGGCCCTCGTATGTCTACCTTTAGGAGCCAGAACTGAAACAGTGGAGTCAAAACAGTGGAGCCGCCAGGTGCAAGTTACAATCTTCAATGGTACTGATATCTGATGCATCTTCACAATCAGAGTTTCTTTGTTGTTCTATCCCAGGGAAATGTCTTCAATTCATTCCCTGACAACGACACCATAAATGTTAGCACTAGAAGTCACCCTTAGATTGCATTGAAGGTAAGCCCAATACCCATCAATTTATATGTCACATGTAATTGAGTTTTGAGTGGTAAAATGGAGAAAACTCAATAATAATATCATTCTAACTCAGAAATCTGGACTAGCATGCACCAACTAATGAGGTCTTGAATCAACTTCAGTCAGTAAGTTGGAGTAAGGGTGAGTAGGAGGAGGATTTAGTGAGAAAGGTGTAGAGGTCTGCTATGAACATCATATTTTCCAACAACCTAAGGAGGAAAGAATTAAACACAAGGTCCTCTTGGATTCAAATTTCAAGGAAGCTGAAAGAAATCATAACAACACTATAATTAAACATTTATCATAGTACAGTTACAACAATCCATGTGAATCAATCAAACATGAACTCTCTCAGTATCAAAGACAAATAAGATGGAGTAAGAAAGCTGACTTATATTAATCAAAATGTCTCAAAAACAAATACATAACCAGAGAACCAATTTTTCTCAATCAAAATATTACAATAGTAGGGAGCCTAGCTCAACCATTCGACTTGAAAAAAATATCAAAATTGCCTATATATACTAAAATGATGCAACCACCAAGAATGTGATAAGATCATTGCCTTCAAATCCTTCAATCAACGTACACTCTGTCAGGTTGTGCAGACCTCATGATGTCAGACGCGAGCCAGGCATAGTTATGTGTTTTACATGAAAAATTTCCCATAAGGAAGCTTCAGATCATAAGTGCGCCTTCATGGCTGCTCTCTGCAACATTTTCCATTTATGGGATGAGGCGAGATCTCAACTACTGCCCACAATATTCAATAACTGTCTTCATTGGGATTAGGACTGGGCCTGACACCCATAACTATTCTCAAACGGTGCCAATGACTTTTGCGAGTCCATCCTGACGCCTCGAGTCCATGAATGGTCTTTTTCTGTGACCAATGCAAGCTTTGTAGGTGGTAATTTGATAGTGTATGCGTAGGGGTGATGTGGAGTGAGGTGCTTGGTGAAAACTCGCATGGCCCAATGAGTGAGCGACGACCATGTGGAAGGAAGCGATTCGGGGGAGCGGAGACTAGGACGAGGTTGCAGTAGCAAGGGAAAGGCAAAGGTGGAAGAGGAATGAGGGAGGTTTGATAGGAGGGAAGAAGGTGATGTAGGGATATTGGAATGTGAGTGGGATAGGTGTCAGGAGGTGAGAGGAGGTATCGGGAAGGGAGATGTGATAGGTGGAGAGAGGGTGCTTGAGCTGCTTAGGCTTCCAATATTTCGTTTTCCGTGTGGAAATCATGGGCATAATGCCACATGATTTACATCATAATGCAATTGAGGGTAAACCTCAATTTCTGTATGATTCTTAAAAAACAGTCTACAGATCCTTGTGTTAACACTCTCTAAACATCAAGTGGTTTTTTCCACTCCCCAGGGACTCCCTCCTTCCCATGGTGTTCATTATCATTCCATTCCCCTTGTCCTAGGAAGCCTTCCTTCCAATAACCGTCCCTATTATCACCCCTTTTCCCAAAAAAATGAAATTGAGAAAATGGTTCAAGAACTACTCAACACAGGTGTTATCCACCCTTGTACGAGCCCCTACTCTTCTCTTGTGGTCATGGTCCTTAAGAAAGAAGGTTCTTGGCGCATGTGTCTTGACTTCCACGCCCTCAAAAAACTCACCATTAAAGACAAATTTCTCATTCCTGTCATTGATGACCTCTTGGATGAATTGAGTGGCACCCAGTTCTTTACTAAACTTGATCTTCGTTCGGGATACCACCAGATCCGTATGAAAGTGGCAGACATTCCTAAGACTGCCTTTAGAACTCATGAGGGCCACTATGAGTTTTTGATCATGCCATTTGGCTTGTGTAATGCTCCCTCCACTTTACAAAGCCTCATGAATCATGTCTTCCATCCTTTTCTTCATCATTTTGTTATAGTTTTCTTTGATGATATCCTCATCTATAGCAAAACCTGGACATACCATCTTGCTCATGTGGATCGAGTTCTCCATCTACTCTTTCAGCACCAAATTTTCCTCAAATAATATAAATGTTCTTTTGGTGCCTCAGAAGTAGAGTACTTGTGTCATCTTGTGGGAAAGGCCGACATCAGGGTGGATCCTAAAAATATTGAAGCTATGCAAGATTGGCCTCACCCAAAGACTCTCAAAATCTTGCGGGGATTTCTTGGTTTAACAGGTTATTATCGCAAGTTTGTGAAGAATTATGGAAAGATTGTGACACCTCTCACTGCACTCCTTAAAAGGAATTCTTTCACTTGGACTCCAACAACTTCTCAAGATTTTCAAACCTTGAAGATGGCCATGTGCACCACTCTAGTCTTGACCCTTCCCGATTTCACAAATAACTTTGTCCTAGAATGTGATGCTTCCGGGAAAGGAATTGGCACTGTCCTTATGCAAGAGGGTCGGCCTTTGTCCTTTACCAGCAAACAACTGTCCGAGAGAAATTTGGGCAAATCAATCTATAAAAAGGAAATGTTGGCTATTCTACATGCCGTGGATCTTTGGTGCCCTTATCTATTGGGGAAACGCTTACAAATTAAGACAGATCATCAAAGCATTAAGTATTTTCTAGAACAACACCTTTCCTCCCCCGAGCAACAAAAATGGGTGACTAAGCTCTTTGGATATGATTATGAGATCATTTACAAGAAAGGCAAAGACAATGTGGTTGCTGATGCACTTTCCCGAAAGTATGAAGATGAAGGGTCCCTTTTTTCTCTCTCCTTCATTGTCCCAGATTGGCTCCAAGATGTTCGCCAGGAATGGCTACACGATCCCAAAAGTTCGCATCTAATACAACAATTGCAGTCCAATTCTCCAGTTTTCCCAAGGTACTATTGGCTCAATGAGGAGCTTCGATACAAAGGTCATTTTTATTTAAGTAAACAGTCAAAATTTAAATCCATGGTACTTTCTGAGCTTCATGCTACACCCACAGCTGGGCACTCCGGGTTTACCAAAACCTATGACTGGGTCAAACATTCTTTTTTCTAGGATGGTATGAAACAAGACGTTCACAATTTTGTGGCTAAATGTGATGTGTGTCAACGCAACAAGGGAGAAATAGTCAAATCTCTGGGCACACTCCAACCGCTTTTGATTCCACCTGCTATTTGGCAGGATATCTCTATGGATTTTATTGTAGTCTTACCTAAATCGGGCAATAAATCAGTCATTATGGTGGTAGTTGATCATCTTTCCAAGTATGCTCATTTCTGTGCTCTTCAACACCCATTTACAACATCCACTGTGACTCAACTTTTCATGGATTAGGTCTTCAAGCTTCATGTCATGCCACATTCTATTGTTTCTGATCGCGACCCAAATTTCACCAGCAATTTTTGGCAAGAACTATTCAAGCTACAAGGCACCCAATTGCATCTCAACACAACTTATCATCACCAGACTGATGGCCAAACTGAAGTTGTCAACAAATGTTTGGAAACATAATTGAGGTGTTTTGCATAAGAAAGGCAACATCAAGGGGATCAATGGTTTCGACTAGCTGAATGGTGGTACAACACTTTGTACCATAAAAATACCCACATGGCTCCTTTTGAAGTGATATATGAAAAAAATCCACCTTTAGCTCTCTCATATTTTCCAGGTGTCTCGAAGGTCCAGGCGGTTGACCAAACGCTTACAGTTCGAGAGGCTATTCTCCATACCCTCAAAGAGAATTTGGTCATGGCCCAGAATCGCATGAAGAAACAAGAAGATCAAGGTCACTTTGAACGTCAATTTGCAGAAGGGGATCAAGTGTTTCTTCGACTGCAACCTTACAAGAAAAATTCCCTCAAGGCTGACCAGTGTCAGAAACTGACACCCAAATTTTATGGTATTTATATGGTTCTCAAGCATGTGGGACAGGTGGCCTATCAGTTAGCTTTTCCCAATCATTCTAAGCTCCATCCTTTTTTTCATGTTTCCTTCTTAAAGAAGGTGATTGGAACTAAGTGCCAAACCCAAACCACCCTTCTCGAGTTGGACGAAGAAGTCTCCATTTGGCTACAACCACAAGCAGTTTTGGACTAGCGTGAGTGTCATCTGTGTTAGTGAACCTTCAAGGAAGTGTTAGTCCAGTGGAAAAATACAACTCCAGCAGATGCCACTTGGGAACCAGCTACCATTCTACAACAATTTCCCCATCTCAAGCCTTGAGGAAAATGTTGTTTTTAAGGGGGAGGGCATGTTAGGGACCTAACCCCTCACGTAGGTAGAATAATATATTTCCATGTAATAAAGGTCAATATTAATAAGGCCTAGCAATAAGGAAGAATAATTCCAATGTAAGAAGACCTAATAGAAGCTTCCGCTTCTAGAAGGGTCTTCCTCTAGATAGTTCTTTTGATAAACATATTTAGTATAAATAAGAGTCAAGGGTATGCAAACTTTTGTCTTAGATATTATTGTAAAAGAGCTTTGCTCTGCTAGAGGTTTCCCCCTCGAAGAGGCAAGTGAACATTGCTCTCAGTAATCAAAATGCTATTTCTGGTGTTATTCTGGTATCATTTTGGGGGTCTCATACATCAATTTGGTGTGGTGGCTTGGCCGTGACCTTAAAAATAGATTATTGTTATTATTATTTTATTATTGTGGTGTTGTTCTGGTTATATTGTTGTTCATCTTCCATTTCTAGCTATTTATTTTTGTTTTGCATACTTTTTATATCTGGAATATTACACTTCTCCTTTTATATAGTATGTTGTGATTGTTGGAGGATGGTCTGGGCAAGAGCACTTGCTTCAATATAAGTTGTAAGCACTATACATTATGTAAAAGGCAAATGATCTTGTGGGTGAGGCCATTTTAGAGTGGAGGTCAAGATTTGTTGAGGGGAAATAGTAGGTATCTTGTAATTACCTATGACTTGGGATCTATTACTAGTTTCTTGTGATGTAGAGTGGATAGTGTTAGTGGGTATAAGGGGCATGAGAAGTCCTAAGATAGACATTCAACTTTAGTGAATGTTATGGGTCCTTGGTTCTTACTATATTTAAAAAGGGGGCATGAATGTGGAATTCAACGTTGGAGCCAAGTTTTGTTGAGATCATTATGAGTTCAGAGATAAGGACATGTGCCTTGGCTAGAAGTTGTTGGGTAATAAAGGGAGAAGAAGTGATAGGTCATGCTCTAGGTCCAATGTAAAATCTTCTAGATCTTTAATGAAGATACTCCAATTTGTTGCAAGTTAACATATAAACCAACACTGTCAATTGAGCTCATGATAGAGTATAGTTGGAGAACATTTTACCTTACCACTGACAAACTTATGGAAATGAGGATGCAACTAGGTTTTCGTAGAGGCATATATGTGCAACATTCTTTGGACAAACAAACAATCGAGTAGTTTTTCTCTTGGCCTTGCTATGCCCATGGAAATAGTGGAGAAGCAAGGGAAAAACCAAAGGATAGATAACAAAAAACTAATAGACACCCAATATAGATTCTCTTAGAGTATTTTCTCAAAGAAATCCAAGCTGAGATATTTGGTCAGTGACTATCGATATAAACCTGCACAAAACCAAACAACATGCACATTGAAGGGGCTAGAAAGTTTTCCAAAAAGGTTTAATAAGGCATAGATGCATTGTAGTGAACCTTAATCCTTAGACTTAAATTACAAACAAGGTATTTAGAGAATACAAATATAGAAAGAAGATACAAGAGACAAATGAGATGGAAAATGAAAAATATACCATTATATTAATGATTATTAGAGAAAGAAAGCAATGTTCACTTTCCTCTCAAGGCAGAAAATCTCTCACTAAGTAGATCTCCAGTTACAACAATACTTGACAAACACATTCCATAGCCTCCTAGATTTATACAAATATTATCAATAGTAAAACCCTAACTACTTGTGTTCCCATCATTATTGAGTACCAACTACCTAATGGGAGGTCTTATTTGATAAAGATGAACCTTTTCCATTAATTAACTATCCATTAATCATCAAATGAGGCTTATCAAAGAATATGGTTGAATACATTAATTGAATAACTTCTAAGTACCCTAAAGTAGAGAGGTTAGGGTAGGATCCTAACATGCCCCCCCGCTTTTAAACACAATGTTGTCCTCAAGTATGGAGGTATGGACATTCTTGTGAATTACTGATAGTTCCCATGTGGCACCTTTTTGCTACCTATCTTTCCATTGGATCAATGCTTCTTGGATCGTGCATTGGTGCAATTGAAGCTCTTTGGTAGCCAACACTGCTTTCGATTGGAGCCAAATGGACCATTCCTCATCAAGTTTTGGTAGCACCTTGCAATTGGATCCCACTACCTTTTTTCAGAGAGGACACATGAAAGACTAGATGAATCTTGGAGTGCAATAGAAGATCCAGTTTGTAGGCAACTTTTCCAATGTGTTGTATGATCTTATAGTGTTCATAAATGATCCGTAAATGAGGGACTTATTATTGTATTCCAATTGCTTATGTTCTTTTCTGTTTGTAATGCTCGATTTTCAAGTGCCAATAGGATGACACACCCTCCAAATTTGTTTGTGCAAAACTCCATATGATAGATATAATTACAAAACATTCCAAAAGGATGTTGATTAAATGTGTACCCTTTGTTATGACAACACTCTCCTTCAACGTTTACTGTAGCTACTTGGAAGTAAGTCGCACATGTTCCTATGCTTGGGAAGTGTGGCTAGCACTGGGATATACAAAAGACCCAAAAAAATTACTTTATGGAACTACAGTTGGCTACATGAACTTATGCCAATACACTACAAATCATACAACTTGAATGCAAAACCAATCTTATCTTCTTGAGATGCTTATGAATGGAAAATGCCAAAGAGATTGAACAAAGTCACCAAAATCAATAACTCATGTTGACATTACATCAAATATGTCAAAGACCCAACTAGCGAAGAGGTTATCCTTCTTAGATCAAATATGTCAAAGACCCGACTAACGAAGAACTTATCCTTCTTATTGTTCTTTAATTAATGCCACTTGAAGCTCCTCCTTGTTATGAGACCACCATCATGATATACCTATTGATTTTTTTAAGGCTCATACAAGGCTTCAACCTCTCTCACCCTAAGTGTTGTTTCTTGACTTTCTCACATGAATTACATCACTCTAGCATAAATGAAGACAAAGAGTGCTTTGGTAGATGGAAATGTTACCCAAGGATTGAATATTTTTGTAACCAAATCAAGACTAGCAATGAGATCATTGATTACTCTTGAATTGTTACCAATAGAGGGAACACTCCAAAGTTGGCAAAGGAAGTCGCTTTAGTATCGATGTGTATATTCAAACCTTTAAGGGAGGACCAACAATCCAACATGTGATAGGCAGAGAGAGAATTTCTATGGGCTATGTGTGACATGTGGTAATGCGTATGGCCTCAAGGGAGGTGGAAATTGTTAGAATTGTCAATGCGGAAAACACAATTCACAATATGATAATTAACAATCAAAGACATAAGGAACACAGGGATTTCACGTGGTTCACCCAAATGTTGGGCTACGTCCACCAAGCATAGGAATCGATTGTATTATTATTCAGATCATGGAGATTAAATCATATTGGCAAGTTCTCACTCTGTCTCTCACACTCAATTGTTTTGCCTCTACGGACTTACATGAATTTATACATTCACACAAGAAACTGATTATTAAATGTAATCCCTATCCATATTCTAACTTGGTCTATTTGGTTGTAACCAACGCAGAATAATAGGATCCAGATCTATCCTTTTAGGAATTTGTTGTCATCAAATCCCAACAATCTCCACCTTGACAACAATTAACCTGATACCTTGCTCCTTCCTTTTGTTCATCACCTTTGTTGCAAGCTAAGAGAAGCCAAGCACCACTGCAACTTCTCTAATAAAACTGGTTTCATGATCTCGCCTGTGTGACTTGCACGAGTTTGGATTTCCTAAGGGGTCACTCCACCTCCAACATGTCTTCCACAACTGTGTTGTGAGACATATTTAGTGATAGATCTCCCTCTATCCAAAACACTTGTAAAATGTGCATTAAAAATTTCAGAGACCATCTCAATGTAACCATTATAGGTGACATTTGTGCTTCTCAAACGTTGAAGCACCCATTTCACTACACCACCTGAATCTGTCACATATATGACAACATCATTAGCATGTGAAACATCTGGTATTAATCATTTCATCACATACAACAGACCTCCTAGTGAACTTACACGAGACATAACCTTTTCTTCTTTATAGACATGCCCTATTCTTGAAGAAAAATTATAATGGAAAGAAACAGGGATAAAAACTGGTTTTACAATGTTCATACTGAACTCCGACCACAACTTACCATTACCATCTCTATGTACTTCCATACCCATAATTTGTTCTGCTGCTCCTTGATCCTTCATCTGAATTGTCTTGTCCACCTGAGTCATTTTATTACTAATTTTATCCATGTTTGGCTTGCATCAATCATATTATCAACAAAGAACATCAATACTGTGAATGTACTATAAACCGTATAGTCATTCCTACCCTTTGAAAAATTATGACTCACTATGAAGGATTCAAACATCTTGTGTATTTTCCTGGGTACCAATAGGCCATACAATGAATTATCTAGCATGCAAACAAATTTACCGTTGCGATCTTGAATCAACCCTTTTGGTTGTTCCATACATACAATATCTCTGTCAATGATGACCTTGTGAGAAGTAGGATCCCACACACAACATCCCTTTATACCACCATCATAACTTGCAGAGATACAAAACAAGCAGGAGTTTAGAAACAAAGATTTTAAGACTGGAAATGATTTACCGTTTACCAGTACCTGCAATTCTTTCTTGCTCTTATGACCTTGATGCTTTTGCCATAAACAAGAAGATACATCTGTCACTTCAGATGCTACTTCAATACTACCTTCCATCTTATAAAGGTTATCAACCTTTGTTTCCTTTATCACTACTAAACTACCTTTCGACACTGTGAGTGCTCCACCTTGACCTGTATACTTATATCCACAAGAATCCAAGACTCCCAATGAAATCAAATTTGATTCAAGCTTAGGTACATATCTAACATCTGTTAATTCCTTAACAATACCATCTAACATCCTGATTCTAATACTGCCAACCCCAATCGTTTTACAATGAATACCATTTCCCATAAACACAACACCCTCATCAACAGATTGGTAAGAAATGAACCAATTTTTATGTGAGCACATGTGGTGGGAGGCACCTGAATCTAACTTCCATTCTTCTTGATATTGTAAATTATTAGAAATGAATGAAACTTGATCAATCATACCTGAATTTGTTACATCCAAATTTGCTTCCTTCGTAGAGTTTTCCTCAGATTCCTTTTTCTTCCAACAATCTTTCTTGAGATGTCTTGTTTTTCCACAATACCAACATTTTTCTTTAAGCTTTATGTGTCTTGACTTAGATCGAGAAAAAATTCTCTCATTCTTCTCTTTAGTTCGACCTCTGACCAACATCGCCTCTCAAGTTGAGGTTTCTTTATTAGATTTTCTCCTCATCTCCTCAGCCAACAAAGCTCCCACAACAGAGTCATAATCTAAAAAATCAGCTAAAGCTAATAGAGGTGACTAGATTATCCCAAGACTCAGGAAACAAACACAATAGTGTAATAGCCTTATCCTCATATTCGAATTTAACTTCCATACTAGTCAATTGAACTATAAGGGTATTGAAGGTATTTAAATGGTCAACAACTTTTGTACCTTCTTTCATCAACAAACTATACAACCGTCTCTTCAAGTAGATTATGCTTTTCAAGGACTTCGTCATATATAGACTTTCCAACTTGCTCCATAATCTCGATGTTGTATCCTCTCCTACGATATTAAACATAACCTCATTCGCCAGACATAAACAAATGGTACTAAGAGATTTTACATCCAGATCTTCCCATTCCCATTCCGTCATGGATGTTGGTTTCTTTGACTTGCATGCCAATGCTTTTTGCAACCCTTGTTGCACCAGTAAATCCTGCATCTTAAGCTTCCATAGCTCAAAGTTGTTTTTACCGCTGAACTTTTCAACTTCAAACTTCGAACTCTGCATCTTAGCCATTAGCACAAAAAACTCCTAATGCCCAAATCACTGCTTATAATAACCAAGGCTTTAAAAATAATGTGGAGGAATGATTGGTAAAAAGTTTAATTGAAAAACCTTTTAATAATATATAAAAAAAGTTTAATAAAAATCTTTTATAAAACAAAAAGATTCACTTTCTAAAAAACATCCACTTGAATTTAAAAAATCACTTTTTAATTCTTCCACCCGTTTGTTTTAAAAACAAACTTCATACCTTAAGTTGAATTATACCATACTTTAAGTGAAATGACTATACCTTAAAATATTTTCAACTCCAAAAAATATACGAATTTTTTAGGGAGTCGTTGTGTATTTTTGATTTAAGAGTCTGCAGCTCACGTCACCACTGGAGTGCGACGAGTCCGCAACTAATGATACACTTGGAGTGAGAAGTCGTCGCACTATAATACACAGCTGGACTGCAGCTATATGAGGTTGTCTATGCACCCTGCAATACAACTGGACCGCGCCGATTTTAAGACATCGCACCCCTCGAGAGGAGGGACCTGCGACGATGTAGAAATCGACAGACCTCACACAGATGATGATGCTCCTCCGAAATTTGACGCCCTGGACACCTCTCTCCTCCAACCACCTCTGATACCACTTGTTAGAATTGTCAATGCGGAAAACACAATTCACATATGATAATTAACAATCACACACATAAGGAGCACAAAGATTTCACGTGGTTCACCCAAACGTTGGGCTACGTCCACCAAGCATAGGCATTGGTTGTCTTATTATTCAGATCATGGAGATTACATTAGATTGGAAAGTTCTTACTCTGTCTCTCACACTTAGTCGTTTTGTCTCTATGAGCTTACATGAATTTATACATTCACACAAGAAACTGATTATTAAATGTAATCCCTATTCATATTCTAACTTGGTCTATTTAGTTGTAATCAATGCAGAATAATAGGATCTAGATCCATCCTTTTAGGAATTTGTTGTCACCAAATCCCAACAGAAATGACATGTGGAATAAAGAAAACACACACCCAACAGAAGAAGAATTGGCGTCCAAGGAGAGTGTACGGCCTGTGAGAATTGAAATTTACACAACAAACCTGAAATTTCAGCATCGGGATTGAAGAATACACCCAACAAATAACAAATGGACTCAAAATGAGGGCATTCAATATGGAAATGGTGAAATTACAAACTATGGGGAAGATTTACAAACTGTGATAGAGAAAAATTTTCCCAACAACTAGGAATAATCCAAGTTAGCTACTCCCTAAACCATTGCAACGGCTCCAAAATGATCCCTAAATCATTGTAATGGCTCCAAAATGTGGTCCATCGATATTCCATATTAGAAATGGATGAATGGAGGTAAAGAGCTATTGGGATAGTTAGCATGAAGAGTGTAACTATGTAGGAAATCCTCAAAGAGTGTAACTATGTAGGAAATCCTCAAAACTAAAGCTGGTAAAGAATCCTCACTGATTAAATAACACACACAACCATTAAAATACAAATTAAC
Organism: Picea mariana; assembly: GCA_032191745.1. Classification (NCBI taxonomy): domain Eukaryota; kingdom Viridiplantae; phylum Streptophyta; class Pinopsida; order Pinales; family Pinaceae; genus Picea; species Picea mariana. The sequence continues at coordinate 185,687 of JASDQU010735714.1, read as the reverse complement.
TCCATTAAAACTCAAACTGATTAAATAACACACACAACCATTAAAATACAAGGTAACTCCATTAAAACTCATGGACACAAAAATAACATAGCATTTAACACAACATAGAGAAATCCATACACAAAGACACAATGCTTACCCTAGAAACCCAAATGAGAAAACCAATTTTGAATGGATGCTCAGTTTATTTCAACAATCTCTGGTTACAATGCTATTCATGGTCATATATCCATCCTCATCTCCTTCGCCAAAAGACCCTTTGAGAATGAAAATTCAAAAAGATATGGATAGAGTTGGGGTAATGGGAAGGCCAATAGGCACTACCTTTCATTTCTCATTTCTCATCATTTTCTCTCTTTTATTGTTTTTCTTTTTCATTTATTTCTCTCTTTTTTCTCGTTTCTCTTATTCACTTTTACATTTGAATTATTTTCATAGTTTATCTAAGCTTATTTAATTTCCAAATTAGCTTGCAAGTACTCAGTCTTACAACCATCATTTATTTGGATCCATTTTGGATCAATAGAACTTTAGTGCAAGTTTTTAGTGGATTTTATATTTGAGGGATGTTTGTTTATAGGGTTGAAGGAGAAGAAACACTTGATCCCATTCTGCAAAAGAACGCTCCGAGCAATGCTGGTCATCTTGTTTCTTCATTATATTTTGAACCATAACCAAGTTATTCTTAAGTGTGCAGAGAATGCTTCTCTTGTGTCAAAATCCATTGCATGAATCTTAGAGGTGCCTAGTAAAATAGGAAGCCATTGGAAAGAGTTTTTGACCATAGAAAACGCCATACGATGTCATTTTGGTAGCACTATAATACGTTGCATTGTACCACCATTCTACAAGGGGTAGCCACTCTGCCCATTTTGTGTGGCCTTTTCGAAGTGAAGCATCACATATAGGTTTCTAATCACTTTTTGATCACTTATGTTTGTGGATGATATGTGATGCTCGTTTTCAACCGGGTACCCTGAAGATCAAACCATTCATGCCAAAATTTGCTAATGAATGTTGGATCACTATTTGACACAATGGAAGTAGGCATTCCATGTAACTTTAAAATTTGATTCATGAAGACTTGGGAAGCTACGAAAGAAATAAATGGGTGAGATGAGGCACAAAAATGAGCATATTTGGAAAGCTAGTCGACGACTACCATGATAATTGATTAAATACTGCTATAAAATCCATAGAGATGTCAGTCTAGATAGTTGCAAGGGTTGGTAGTGCTTACAATGCCCTAAGAGTCTTCACTGCATCACCCTTGTTTCTTTGACAATTGTCACATTTTTCTACAAAATATTGGATGTTTGTTTTCATACCTTCCCAAAAGGAGAAATGCTTAGCTCGTTCACATGTTTTATGAAAGCTAGAGTGACCCATAGTAGGTAATGAATGCAACTCCTTTAAGCCCCCTCTAAGGCATTTTGTTTTAAGGTAGAATCTTTTACTAGAACAATGCGCCCTTTATACTTAAAGGTATCTTGTTTCCATGTATAACCTTTAGGAGTGTTGGGATATTTTTGAAGCCTTTAAATGAGTTGAACCACAGTGTTATTTGACAACCATTCTTTATGGGATTCATCAAGCCAATTGGGAATGGGTAAGGATGAGGCAAAGAGGGATCCTTCCTCCTCACATTGTCTTGATAAAGCATAAGCCACCACATTTTCTTTACCTTTCTTATATATAATCTCATAATCCTACCCAAGCATTTATCAAGATGAGGCAAAGAGGGATCCTTCCTCCTCACATTGTCTTGATAAAGCATAAGCTACCACATTTTATTTACCTTTCTTATATATAATCTCATAATCATACCCAAGCATTTTAGTGACCCACTTATGTTTCTCTGGTGACAATAACCTTTGTTCTAGAAAATACTTAAGACTATGACGATCTGACTTGATTTGGAAATGCCTCCCAATGAGATATGGGTGCCAAGTCTCAACTGCATGAAGGATGGGCATCATCTCTTTCTCATAGATGGATTTTTCCAAATTGTGGTCACACACCTGCTTATTAGTGAATGGAAAGAGACACCTTTTTTGCATAAAGAGTGCATAGAGACCTCTGTCAAAGGAATCACATTTCAAGACAAAAGTCTTAGTGAAATTGGGCACTACTAAGACTGGAGTAATGCACATGACTTCTTTTAAAGTTGAGAAGGCCTGCTTAGTGTCCGTTCTCCATACAAATGAATTCTTTTGTAGTAACGCTATTAATCTAGCAATAGTTTTACCATATTTTTTTCACAAACTTCATGTAGTAGCTTGTAAGCTCCAAGAACTCACACAAGCTCTTCAAGGTCTTGGAGTGGGGCCAACCTTGCATAGATGTAACTTTATTGGGATCTACTTGCACCTCATCTTGATGGAAAATGTGGCCCAAGTATTCAACCTCTGAAGCCCCTAAAATGCATTTGGAACATTTAAGGAACAACTAGTGGTCCTACATGAGTTAGTAGGCTCTATCGACATGGTCAATATGCGATTCCCACATCCTGTTGTAGATCAATATATCATCAAATAATACTAGAATAAAATTGCATAGGAAGGGTTGAAAAATATCATTCGTGAGGATTTCAAAGGTGGATGGAACATTGCAAAGTCCAAAGGGTATAACTAAAAACTCATAATGACCTTCATGTGCACAAAAAGTTGTTTTAGAGATGTTTGCCTTCTTCATTCGTATTTGGTGGTATCCTAAATGAAGGTATAGTTTAGTGAAAAATTTGGCTCCATGAAGCTTATCCAAGAGATCATCAATAATTGGGATGGGAAATTTATCCTTGATGGTCAACTTATTAAGAGCCTTAAAATCAAGACAGATGCATTAATTGCCTTCTTTCTTTAAAATCACGAGCACAAGTGAAAAGTGAAGGATGGTACTAGGACATATGACTCTAGCCTCCAATAGTTTATGAACAATATTTTCTATTTCATTCTTTTGTGCAAAATAGTGCTTATAAGGACTCACAATGGGTGGTTGACTCATTGGAACCAAGGGGATACCATGGTCATGCTCACCACATGAAGGCGATAAGACATAGGGTGTTTCAAATATCTGTTGTGTTGGATCAGTTTGTCATTGATGCTAATGGTTTGATTGATTGATCTCAAGTGATTGATTGATGTCAAAGGATTGATTGATTGATGATTGATGTAATATAATGTGTATTGTCCTTGATAAGAATGCATAGATGAAGATGGATCAATGAGTTGTCATTGATACATGATGAAGATGGATCGATGTGGTTTCATTGGTATATGATGCATTGTTGAAAAAATGTATAGATGCCTCATTATTGTCTTATCATGATTGATAAGGTGCACAAATGGATGAACTCCAAAGTGGTTCCCTTATGGTGAAATCCCTCACGGGAAGATGCTTTGCGGATTGAGTTATCCTAGAAGAATGGTTGGATGACCCATGCTTGTATGTGGAACAATGAGATGAAGATCAATGAAGTTGTTGGTGAAACTATCCTAGATGAATAGTACTTGTCATGCCATTTCTGGTGGTATGTGGAATGTTACATAACTCCTCACGGTTTGAGAGTTATGGCCTTACGAAGTTGGAGGACCCTCACATGTTGGCTTGAAGCCCCAAAAGGTCAAAGAAGTCAAAGTGCTTGAAAAGAAGAAATCATTATTTAAATGATAAAGTAAAGTGACAAAGTCAAGGTGGATTATTTAAATAATAAAGAGAAGTGACAAAATCAATAAATGATAAAGTAAGGTGACAAAATCAAGAAGGAATATTTAAATGATAAAGTAGTGGAGAACTTTCTATTTATGGAAAGTGGTTAACCCTAAAATAAGGAAAATAGGTTAAGTGACCTAGAAATGGGTTAAGTGACCTAGAGGATGAAAGTATAAATAAGATAGATATGGAATCTTGTAAAACATCCTTTTTGTGGATCAATGGAGAGCTTCTTGTGAGACTATCTTTTGGAGTATTGATAGAGAGCTTCTTGTGAGAGCATTTTGGTGTGGATCTCTTGAGCATGATTGAAGATTTATTCTGAGAGAGAGGAGATTGAGAGGATCTCATGGACGCATTGAATTTTTGGCAAGTCTGAGATCATGACGGCGAAATTCTCGGAATTACAGAAAAACCCTATTTTCTGGTGCGTACGCGAGCTGTCTGTGTATAGGGTGCGTATATGCGAATTGTCTGTGTACATGGTGCGTACAATACGCGGGCTGTCAGTTTACAGGGAGTGTACAATGGATAAAATCATGGAGATTTGTGGTTGAGATGATGACAAGCTGTTGAAGACTGAAGCAGGTTCCAGATCTGCATTCTATGGGCTTAGATCTGTCACTGAGACACTGGTATGATTACATTATTGTCTTGATGGATAGTATAGCTTGTTGTGTTGTGAATGCTTAGGGAATTCTTGGTATGGCTGCTGTGATGTGGTTTATGTTGGTTGATGGAGTGAGAAGTACTCTTGTGATTTAGTTGTGATATGATTTCTATGGTTTACTAGTTTCTTATACATGATTGAGTTAGCATTCATATTGATTGGTTGTGGAGCATGAGTAAGCTATTGGAGAGCTTGGATGTGTTGTGACTGGATGGTGGTCAGTTTGGATAGTGAGAGATAGAAGAGAATGATAAATTGGTTGTAGAGGATCTGAGTTAATATTGAAGGATAAACCCTAACAACTCAGAAGGTATACACAGGCTATTGTATACCCTAGCCACGTACATACACGGGTTGTAGTGAGCCAGGGCATGTACACACGCGGGCTGCACTACTGACAGGTCGCATGCTTGTTGCAGATTGATATCTGTTGAGGATTTTTGCCTCATCTCAGTTGGTGTTGAGGATGTAAGTTGAGTCTTGCATTATAGAGCTAGTGCTCTTGTAGAGTTGTACTCTATTCAGTTGTTGCTGAAAAACCCCAAGGATTGTAGTCCGTAATAAAAAGAAAATTGTACATACATCTTGTGTTCTTTGTGTTCCTTGTGGTGATGACTTATTGATGATATATTGCTGATATATGTTGCTAATATGTGTTCACATCTAACTGGTTATAAATGAAAGCAATGAGTAATGAGTAAATGTTGAATGCTAACTAATGAGTTTTGTGTAAGAGGGAAGTTTTGAGAAAGAGCCCCACACTCATTCACCCCCCCCCTCTAAGTGTGGTAGGTGTGTCCAACATGTTGATGTTTAGTTAGGCCCAATTGCAAATCAAGGTGAATCTCCTATGGGGGGGTGTCCACCACTTGTATGGCATTGAACTGGGCAACAATCCCTGAGTGGCCTTTCTTCAATAACTTCTCCATACAATGAGAGCTAAGTGTTTATGCCCTTCCTTAGTGAAGCTCATACATAAATCCTTGAAATCCTTGGTGACGGGTCCAAAAGTGTGTAACCATTCTACATTGAAAACTACATCACAAACACCCATTTCAATAGAAAACATGTGATGTTTGAGATGATATTCTCCCATTTGAAGTCTTACATTTTCACACCGACCTCCACATTTCATATCACCATTCTCTATCATAATTTGAAAATTATGTATGGCATGGACATAACAATGGGTTTCTTTGGCCACTCTCTTATGAATAAAATTACAAGTGTTGTCATTGTCAATCAAAACAATCACCTTGTGGTTCTTTATGTAACCAATCAACTTCAAAGTTTGGAGTGTAGAAAACCTAGATAAGCTTGGAGAGAAATTTGGGATTCCTCACAAGGATCTTGTAAATTTGTTTCTTCTTGAGGACGAGGGATTGTTTCTTCGAATTCTGACTCATGAGTATCTTTAATGGGGATGTATTCCAGGTGGTCTTCGAGGGATACATCCATTTTAATAATTTCCATTCTTTCCATTTGTTCCCTTTGAAATACCCCTCATCACAATTATAACAAAGTTTGAGATGTTCAAGTTCTTCCATCTCTTCCGGTGACAATTTTCAGATTCTTGAGCACTGAGAGGTGGAGGGACTAGTGGTGGTTGTTAAAGGGGTGAAGGTGAGAGATGTTTTGGTTTGTGCATTTATGACCATATCAACTTCTTTAGCTCTCTCACAAGCCCCCAACCAAGTTGTTGGGTGATGCATCATGACTTATATCCTCCATGAGACCATTGATGAAACATTCTTTCAAAAAGGAATCAAGCAAAACCTTTGTACATATTGCCATTTGCTCAAAGGCTACTTTAAAGTCTATCACTGTGCCTGTTTGGCATAATTTTGTCAGTCCTCCCAAACAGTGAATGTCTTATCAAAACAATAAGTGCATGTGAACAAAAAAAATAGGGAATTGAAGTCCCCTATTGAGTGTATATTAGCTAGATGGTCCGTGGGGAAGTAGGGAAATGTTGTTTAGAATTATCAATGTCCTTGAAAGTTTTTTTTTGGTTTAATTTTTAATTTTTATGCCTAGAGGAATTTCCCTTCTCTGAAGTGCATGCCTTGATTTGATGTGTTGAACCCTCTTTCCCATTTAGATTCATTGGGTTATGGTTGATTTATTTTGATGGTTGTTTTTTTTGTTTGAGTCTTTTAAAAATAAATGACCAACTAAGATTTGCATTCTTTTTGGTGGTTTTTAGTACTTCAATTTGGGTTGATTTAGATACAAGGTATTAAGCTCTGGAGAACCCTAAAATAAAGAGTCTCAAATATTTTGTTGACTTGGTCCTAGGTGAAACTTAATGTGAGGTGGGGTATGAAAGTAATGGGTAGTGATGTATTCATGATTTTTATTTTGAGCACCCATGTTCTTATTGTGGCCTTATGAAATGGGCGAGAGTACATTTCGGGGATAGTTGAGAATTCTTGCGATAAAATGGAATTTTGATGTAAGTGAGAGTTGGTGGTTAGATACAAATGACTTAACAAACTTATTTGATACAATGTTAGTGATTTTTCTTTGAGATTGTTTGTCAAACTATTATTGGAAGTCACTTGATTTCAAGATCAATGGTTTAGGACATTACTAGTGAATTTTGGTTCGACACAAGTTGAATTATGTGGTACATGACTACAAGAACTTTAGTTAGAACTTGATTTCACTAAGATTTTGGTGTTAGGGAAAGATCCTTGATTTTAAGCTAAAGTAATTTCTTGTTTAGTATAATAAGTCATTAAGTGCAACATTCCTAGAATTTGGTGTTAAGAACAACTAAATTGTATTTTAAGTGTCATCTATTGATGTTGAACTTTAATTTTGCAGGAGGTGATTTATGTAGAACCATATTCAAGTCATTTTTTAAACTACTATTCAAGCTTTACATGGGAGGTGAGTTGCTTCATACAAAATTGGTGAACAATTACAGTCCCTTTTGTGAATTGTATGTATTGATGGGATGTGTAGAAGCCTCTATGTTTGTTGAGATCCATTGGATGATGGTCAGTTCATCTACACCATTCCATGTCCGCTCTCTTGCCAATTGCATACAATCCCCATTCAATGGTAGTCAAACAATCCGATCCTATCCATTCATCCAATTAACATGTAGTCGTCCATTTGTGAATGATGATTTCCTTCCATGTTTGCTTCATCCTACACTACCCTTTGGCTCCAAGCCACATCAATATCATATAACTGATTCTCTTATTGTCCATCTCGTTTAGTATCCAGGGGAGAAAGTCTAATGGAGGCCACGAGGATGGTGTGGCCAATATCCATGTTGTTTGAATCTTTCAGTGACAATAGTACTACCTTTGTGGAAACCAAGGTCCCGAGAGATGTCAAGACAACGAATACATTTTCCACCCTTGTTGACCAATAAGAGTAGCAACCAAAGCAACGTGGTGGACTCGTGGATGAGTCCCAAGAATGTTGTCATTTCTCAATCTGTTCTCCTTTGGATTCCTTGTTATAGTGCCAAGCATTTGGATGTGGCTACGGGTGGTGGAACTGACATTAACAACCCCATCTCCAAAGAGGTTATCGTTGCTTAGAAGAAAATTTATGTTAACAACACTATTGATAACAGAGCCATCGATCTAAACATCTTGACTCCCAATTTAGATTGTGTGGATGATGTAACTACAATTTCTACATCGGAGCATGCACTTATGAATGGCACCACAATGCTTCATTCTACTACTGTGAACCCCTTCAATTACCTCTTACTAGTGTTGGTGCCTAGTAGGCTGCCATTGTTTGATGAGATTGCATTTTGGTCTAAGAAAAGACATAAGCCTTGTGTTAGAAATGGAAACGATAAGAGAAAAGAAAAAAATGTATCCATGGTGGATCTGCACAATCCCATGGCTCACCTACTTGAATTTCTTAGCAGGATAGATACCATCTACTAGTCCAAAAAAGGAAAATAACAAGGAAGAGAAATTAAGTTGAAAACACTCAAAAGTCATTATGTTGTGTGACCTAGTTATGAGGTTGACATAAGTTAGTCGATGTGTTATTCTCAAGGGCATGGTATGTATTTGTGTTGGGAAGATGTGGAAACTAATGCTGACAACATATTTATGCAACTATTCAAATGCCTTTAATTAATAAATAGTATATAAAAGAGAGAGTGTGTGCAAAGGATTGCACCTCATTTAGATTTCTTGACAATGACAATGACTTTTTTAACTTAGAGATTAAACCCTATCAACGCATACCTTCTAATGAACCAATCATAGCTGAGTTGTCAAAAGAATCAACACATACACACATAACCTCAAGGGTAATAACCTATTTGTTAGGGTTCAAGAGATATTTTAGGCCATAATTGAAGGCGGTTCCTTCGGTTGAATCAATTGAGCCATATCAGCCGCTCGGAATGGTGAGGTGGGTAATAATTGAACATCTGATAGAGAAAACCAATTCATACAATCTTTTTTTAATACACGTAGGACAAACATTTACACGGTGTTGGTGAACTTTTTCTGTTATGTTATTGACTTTGTCCTTTTTTTAATGGAGAAAAAATTGGTAATTGTATTTGATATGCTAAATCTATAATCCAATAGAGATATCATTACATACATAATGTTTAGAACAACATCATATATTTATTTAAAAAATAATATAATATAATAATATAAATATAATCATATATAAATTTAAAAATATCTTTATATGAAAAAGAGATTTGATATGCATATTTAATATAAAAATATTTTTTTTTTATGAAAAATAGATTTGATATATATATTTAATATAAAAATTATTATAAAAAATAGATATAATTTTTAAATATAAACAAAAATAACAATAATATTATATATAGTATTTATATATAAATATTGTTATATATATATGTGTGTATGTGATAATGATCAAAATTATTTTTTTATATATTCAATCGAGTGCAACTAATTTATATCTCTTTTAAATGATTAAAATTTTACAATTAAAGGGATTTGATTCTTTTAGGCGCTTTATAGATTGGGGTTAACATAGTCTTGAAGGCTAGCTCAAGTGGTCATAAGCCAAATATGAGATCTCTACCCCAAAGTTGGGGAGGTCCCCTCAGAGTTAGGCTTTGTAATCAAGGGGCTGGCAGTTTACCCGTTTACCATCCATGGATTGTAACACCTTGGTTTTGATCCTCTGATTATAAATGTATAATTGTACATATAATGAGTGGTCAAGGGACAAGCGATGTAATATGTAAACATTGTATATTGAAAAATAATAAAAATGAAATACACCACCGACCATACACGAACATGGACAAAGTCATGGGGGGCTTTGATTCCACAAGAGATGGGGCGAAAGTGGGGGTTTGAGGGGAGCTCCATATGCCTGGAATCCTATGACATTTTCCAAAATCAATTGTCTAATTATCTCTTTTGACTTATTAAAGATAATCATTGAATGCATGTAAGAGGTTGGGTGAGAGGGTCATCTCACCTAGTTAAGGAAGCATGGGTTGAGTACACTCATGATGAGATTTGTATCATTGAATGCATGTAAGAGGTTGAGTGATATCTCTTAGGAATTGTAAGAGTCAACCATGCATGAAAAAGGAAATTTGAATAGAGAGTAAGAGCAACTTTTACAATTAGCAAAGAGTGAGAAAAAGCAAAGTTAAGTGCTAGAAAAATGGAAGCAACTACCGAAATAAACTTTCAACGTAGAAGTCAATATGCAAAATTAACATAGAAGTCAATATACAAAATTACAAGTTGGAGATTCTTACATGATCAAACATAGTGGGTTTGTTAAATGAGTGTAACCTTGAATAGTTATTGTTTAAGATTTGATTATGCACCTTTAAATTATTAGTCCTCGTTCACCATTTATTAATTGTTGTATAATTGAGATTAAAGATATCAATAAACATAGAGAAACATGCCCCAAAAACTAGAGATGAGACACGATGAGATATAGGCCACATTTAACATTTGATATAATTGTTGTATAATTGAAATGAGAGACATCAATAAACATAGGGAAAGATGCCCAAAAATCTAGAGATGGGAGAAGATGAGATAGAGGCTACATTTAACATTTGATATAAATGTTGTATAATTGAGATGAGAGACATCAATAAACATAAAGAGGCATGCAAAGAATTAATAATGTGACAAGATGAGATAGAGACTACATTTAACATTTGATATAATTGTTGTATGATTGAGATTAGAGATATCAATAAACATATAGAGACATGCAAAGAATTAATGACGAGACAAGATGAGATAGAGACTATATTTAATATTTTATTCCTATTTTCATGGTTTGTAAGTGGTATTTGTTAAATTCTTGACTTGATACTATATTTAACATTTGATATAATTGTTGTATAATTGAGATGAGAGACATCAATAAACATAAAGAGGCATGCAAAGAATTAATAATGTGACAAGATGAGATAGAGACTACATTTAACATTTGATATAATTGTTGTATGATTGCGATTAGAGATATCAATAAACATATAGAGACATGCAAAGAATTAATGACAAGACAAGATGAGATAGAGACTATATTTAATATTTTATTCCTATTTTCATGGTTTGTAAGTGGTATTTGTTAAATTCTTGACTTGATACTATAATGAATCCCATCTATGGCTAGATGGCTATTATAATTTGACATGTTTGGTCTATAAGAATTTAACATCTTCAAATTGAATGTGAATGTGTATTGATAGAGTAAGAGCTATGAAAGTTTAGCAAAGAATAATGTGTTGCTACTAATTGTTAGCCTAAAAACAAGGGAAATGATTGCTAACCTAATGCAGAGCCACTTAATGATAGTGGCATCGCTACATTTTAGACGACAATTAAATGATCACCAATAACTTGTAGAAATTGAAAAAAAAAAAATTTTCAAGAAGAAACATGCCCCATTAAGATACTTTCGTAGTGAACATTTGAGTGTATCCAAATGCACTATGAAAAGATTTAAAAAAGGTAGGATTATGTACCTTGGTGACTACTTCCATAACTACAATATACATTATTGATATCGATAATAATGGAAAATTTAAAATAAAACCTACTTGAGCAAGTACAAATTATTGAGCTTGAGCATGTTATGCTTCCTTGGTGTTGCTTATGGAGCATTTGGTGGAAGTCGAAAAGGAAGGGACATGAATGCTTATAGAGAGAACTACCAATCCAACTTGAAGAGCATGTGCACACCTAGTTAATGAATGAAAAATATAAATAGGAGGATGGTGTGCACCAAGTGGTAAATATGATGTCAACGGAGCAAGCACTTAAGCCAAGGGTAAGTGGCACCAACCATGTATAACCAAGGTATTGTAGACCGAAATGGTGAATCTAAAAGAAGGCAGAGGACTTCTTCAAGTCTTGATGTTGAAAGCTAAATCAAGCACTAATAAGAGGACAATCTCTAAAGAGATTCACATACTAGAAAGCTAGGTGATTGCATGATTTAATGATTATTCACATATTACAAAGCTAGGTAATTGGATGATTTAATGATTGTTCGATGATCAAGGAGAGGTTAGCTACAAACTAGCATAATTTGGTCAAATTGAGCCCTTCTGTATGGAAATTTGGTCAAAATAAGCCCTTCTATATAGAAATTTGGCCGAATTCCCCCTCAAATTTGATTCATACCATACAAAACAATATATGATAAAACAATAACATTTCTTTAAAATTGTAATTTAATAATTATAAAATTGAAATACACTTCCATTATTACATGGATACCTCAAAATATTCAAGAAAGAAGGTGCATTAAAAGGTTTCTCCATGTAAGGATAAGTTTTAGATACACTCTCCAAGAAATTTTAAATATAATTGCTATGTTTTTTCATATTAATGAAATGCATACTTATGAATTTTTCCCAATTGTTTCTGTTTTCAACATTTATTTTATTTTATTTTTGAAGTATTGAATCCAAATCTGAATTTGTATATGGTAATTGCAGTTGGACATATTAAATTTGGAGGTAAAATGTCACATAGGTAAGGTAAATGGCACCTAGCTCTATGCATGTGATACTTCATTCATGCAAAAAGGATTGTTGATGTGTTTTCACCCATCAAATTGTAAGGTACCAAATGTATTATAATAAGCAGAAATATAAATATTGCAACAAATACCAGCAGAACAACAAAATATAGAGAATAACAACACCAACAATGATACCTTTATTGATAGAAATCCAAGTTCACTTGCCTTTTCAAGGGGGAAACGTCCAACATAGTAGAGCTCTTTTACAATAATTCTCAAGGCAAGACTTTCTCATGCCTTCTACTCCTATTCATACTAATTCTATCTTCTAAAGAACATTCTAGAGGAAGATATTTCTAGAAGCAAAAGCTTCTATTAAGTATTCTTATATTAGACTTGTTCACATTATTAAATAGACCTTATTAACTAATGCTAGCCTTTATTACATGAAAAATATATTATTATACCTATGTGAGAGGTTAGGTCCCTAACATGCCCTTCCCCTTGAAAAAAATCCTTGTCCTCAAGGCTTGAGATGAGAAAGTTGTTGCAGAACGGTAGCTAACTCCCATGTGACATCTTTTGGAGGGGTATCCTTCCACTGAACTAACACTTTCTTAATGGTGTGCTGACAAAGATGACACTCACATTGGTACAAGACTACTTGTGGCTGCAACCAAATGGATCCTTCTTCAACCAACTCAAGGAGACTGGTTTGAGCATGACACTTTGTTCCAATCACTTTCTTTAAGCATGAGACATGAAAAAAAAGATAGAGCTTAAAGTGATTGGGAAGAGCTAACTGGTACGCCATGGGCCCCACTCGCTTGAGAATTGTAAAAGGAACATAAAATTTTGGGGTAAGTTTCTGACAATGTTCAACTTTGAGTGAAATCTTGTTATAAGGTTGCAGATGAAGAAACACTTGGCCTCCTTCAGCGAATTGACATTATGAACGACCTTGATCTGCTTGTTGCTTCATGCAATTATGAGCCAGGACGAAATTTCCTTTGAGGGTACGAAGAATGACCGCTTGGACTGTAAGATTGATGTCAACCTCTTGAACCTTGGAGATACCTGGCATGTATGAGAGAACTGACGATGGATTTTTCTCGTAGATTGTTTCAAATTAGGGAGTCATGTGAGTGAAAGTATTGTAAGATGTGTTGTACCACCATTCCTCTAGGAGTAACCATTGAGCCCATTGATGTTGTCTATTGGATTCAAAACACCACAAATACATTTCCAAACACTTCTTGACAACTTCAGTTTGTCCATCAATTTGGGGATGATAGGTGGTGTTGAGATGCAATTGGGTTCCCTAGAGCCTGAATAATTCTTGCCAAAAATTATTGGTAAAAGTTGGATCACGGTCAGAGACAATAGAATGAGGCATGCCATGGAGTTTAAATATATTATCCATACAAAGTTTAGCTAATGTGGATGCAGTGAATGGGTGTTGAAGAGCACATAAATGAGCATATTTGGAAAGACGATCTACTACCACCTTGATGACTAAATTTTTTCTTGATTTAGGTAGGACAACAATGAAATCCATAGAAATATCTCTCCAAATAGTAGGTGGAATTGGGAGCAGTTGGAGTGTGCCTAGAGCTTTGACTATTTCTCCCTTCTTGTGTTGATAGGTATCACATTTAGCCACAAAGGTGTGGATGTCCCATTTCATACCATCCCCAAAAAAAGAACATTTGAACCGTTCATAGGTTTTGGTAAACCCTATATGCCCAACTGTGGGTGAATCATGAAACTCAAAGAGCACCGTGTATTTAAGGTGAGAGTGTTTTCTTAAATATAGGAGACATTTATAGAGAACCTCTTCATTGTGCCAAGAGTACCCTGGAGAAACTTGAGGATCCTATTTCAATTGTTGGATCAGGCTAGAAAGTTTGGGGTCTTGCAACCATTCCTAGTGAACAAACTAAAGCCAATATGCTACAATGAGTGAGAGGGAAAATAGGGACCCTTATTCTTCATATTTCCTTGAAAGAGCATCAACAACCACATTTTATTTTCCATTCTTGTAGATGATCTCATAATCATATCCAAACATCTTGGTCACCTATTTTTTGTTGCTCCAGGGAGGAAATTCTTTGCTCTAGAAAATACTTGAGGCTATGATGATCAATTTTTATTTGTAAGTATTTCCCCAATAGATAAGGATGCCAAATATCTACTGCATACATAATAGCCAACATTTCTTTTTCATATGTTGATTGGCCCAATTGTCACTCTGATAATTGTTTTCTAGTGAAAGCCAAAGGGAAACCATCTTGCATGAGGACTACCCTAATTCCTTTCCTTGATGCATCACATTCTAGGAAAAAAGTTTTGGTGAACTCTGGTAGTGCCAAGACATGAGTTTTTCACATAACATATTTTAGGGATTGGAAGGATTGATCTCCTACTGGAGTCCAACTAAAAGTAATCTTTTTAAAGAGAGCAGTGAGAGGAGATGTAAGTTTTCCATAATTTTGAGCAAACTTGCAATAATAGCCCATTAAACCTAGGAAACCACTAAAGATTTTAAGAGTTTTAGGGCGAGGCCAATCCTTCATAGCTTCAATTTTCTTAGGATACACCTACACCATCCTTGCCTACAATATTACCCAGGTACTCAACTTTAGAGGTGCCAAAAGCACATTTATATTATTTGAGAAAAAGTTTGTGCTTAGAAAGTAGATGGAGAACTCGATCCACATGGGAGATATGGGCTTGAAAAGTTTTACTATAGATGCGAATATCATCAAATAAAACTAAGATAAAATGACAGAGGAAAGGACATAAGACATGATTCATGAGACTTTGAAAAGTGGAGGGGGCATTACACAGGCCAAAGGGCATGATCAAGAACTCATATTGACCTAGATTAGTTCTAAAGGAAGTCTTGGGGATGTATTCTTGTTTCATATGTATCTGGTGGTAGCCAGAACACAGATCAAGCTTGGAAAAGTGTTGAGCACCACTCAATTCGTCCAAAAGGTTATCAATGTCAGGAATGGGAAATTTGTCTTTGATTGGGAGTTTGTTGAGGGCATGAAAATCATGACACATGTTCCAATTTCCTTCTTTCTTGAGTACCATGACTACCGAAGAAGAATAGGGGTTGGTACTAGGACGAATAACACCTGCGTCTAAAAATTCTTGAACGATTTTCTTAATTTCATTTTTCTAGGAAAATGGATGACAATAAGGGAGAACATTGGGAGGGAGACTTCCCGGTACTAGAGGAATGGAATGATCATGGATGCTGTGGGAAGATAGAAGTCCATGGGGAGTGTTAAAAATATCTTGGTGTCAGGAGAGTATAGATTGGAGGCCAGGGTGCACAAAGGGCGTCTCAATGACATGAATGGAATGGAGTTGGGAAATAATGCTAGAATGACCTTTTTTG
This sequence comes from Picea mariana, assembly GCA_032191745.1. NCBI lineage: Eukaryota > Viridiplantae > Streptophyta > Pinopsida > Pinales > Pinaceae > Picea > Picea mariana. Next base: position 169,902 of record JASDQU010735714.1, on the reverse strand, counting down.
AGTATCTTTTCCATTCAATGGGAATTGATGATCTCAGGTGAGCCTACTGTGATTCCTTGGAACTTATATTGTTGTCCCTCCTATTGGAATTACATGGTTATGTCCTTAAAATCCATGAGGATGGGGCCGAGAGTGCGTAACCATTTAGTACCAAGCACAATGTCACAACTTCCCATGTATATAGAAAACATATGATATTTTAGGTGGTACTGACCAATTTGTAGGTGCACATTTTTAGAACGTCCGCTACATTTCATGGAACCGCAATTGGAAATCATGATTTTAAAATTGTTGACTTCACAAATATAACAATTGATTTCTTGGTCAATGCAATGATGAATAAAATTATGGGTGCCAACACTATCAATTAGGATTATGAATTTCCTATGCTTAATGCAGCCAATTAGCTTAAGGGTTTGGAGAGCAGAGAAGCCAATGAGGGCATGCGATGAAATTAATGGTTCAACTTTTGGTGGATGTTAGGCAAAAATATTGTCATTTAATTCCGTTGTAGTACTTTCTCAACTATTTAATTTGTCAATCCAAGGTTCGTAGGCTTATGAAGCATACACACTATATATGCAAGACTGAACTATAAGTAATCTAATCTAAATTGCTGAAATGAAATTAATCGAGGAAATCATTGAAAGACTAACTAGGAAGTAGGAAATTAATCTAGGAAAACAATACAACATGTGAAGAGTTGAATGAAAAAAGACATATGTGAGCTCACACAATAATGCTATCTCAAATTACATTACAAGAATCAAATGACAAATCATGAAAGAATGACAAATGAAAGAATACAAATCAAAGCTAAGAATCCCCTTCTAAGACTTCAAGCTAATCTAAATCTAATCTCTCATCTCTAACTCCCCCCAAATGAAGAGAGAACACTCTCTTTTATACATGAGAGTCTTGAAGATAAGATAAGAGTCTCATAATTACAGATCCACTATTCTCTCAACCACTTTCCTATTATTACAAGATATGATCCCCTCAAATCCTCCACACATCTCTCACAAATATTGGATAAGATATGCCATGAAAATATCCATGATCTTCTCCTTTGAATATGCTTGAATGATTGCCCCAAATATTCTTCAAATCTTGAAAGCTTGAAGATGAAATTCGAATTTGAAGCTAGGTGATAATATTTGACTTTGTTGAAATCTTCAAATATGCCTATACACATCATAAAACTCATCCAACCTTGAGATATAATGAAAATAGGTTAATTTTCTAATATTTAATCACAAATTCACTTATAATACTAAAATGAATAAAGTGGAAAATAATAATGTGAAACCCAAATGTATTTATGAAAATGGTATGATGGAAGTTTAATGGGATGATGAAATGTAAGGAATAGTGAAGAGAAAGGTGGATGAAAATATGACATTTCTGAGGCCCAACATCCCCCCCAACTAAACTTGTTGCATGTCCTCATGCAACCATGCATGGATCTTCTTAATAACTTTTGGCATTTAAACTATGTCTTTGATTGATGATGTATTTTTAATAAGGAATATTTCCAGGATGTAAAATACAGGAGTAGCAACATGTAAAATACATGTGTAACAACATGTAATACATGTGTAACATCATGTGAAATATGTCTAACAACATGTGAAATTTTATTATGGTTGGTTCTTGTGTGACAACCATGAATACAAAGAATGTTGGTTCTTGTGTTAACAAAATTCATTTCACTTGAGAATAAGAAAGCCTTTTCTCTATCTTTCATGAATCATGCCAATATGTATATCAATGCATATGAAGCAAAGTGCAACAGGGGATCGTTGGAAAAAAAAATTGGTAAATAGTAAATGCGATGAAAAATTGAGTGATAATAGTG
>JASDQU010735714.1:93273-124202 GCA_032191745.1 Picea mariana | reverse complement strand
TCTTTTCAATTTTGTCCAGGATTTTCATTAAATTGATATTGAAGTCTTCATGTTGTTCCTTGTCCTTCATAATCCTCTCATTATCAGTCTTGTGGCTCTGGACATCTGTCTTCAATTTTCTAAGGGTCTCATCTATATTTATGTTTTCCTCCTTTCCTCCTCCATGTCCGTTGGAGTTGGTTCCTTTCATACCCAACTGGACATTCATCCCTATGATTTCATCCTCTTCAGTGTAGACTATCTATGTATCATCCCTCACTTTGCACTTTGTGTTGATTCTGATATGACAATTGATAATTATATAAAACTGTGCAACCAATAGAACTTTGTGAGGCTAATTGTTCTTAATAATTTCATGAAAACATAAACCATCATGATTCCTTAATATATATCAAACTTATTTTCTATTGATTTCCTGAGAAATTGACTGTTCAGATCCAATTTCTAGATGAACAATTATCTTCTATTGTTCAATACCTTTCTAATTCCTATTTCCATGCTCAATTTTTAGTTTTGAGAAGGAAGTTATGGATACTTGAACAATTTTTCTTTTTAGTGATGAAATCCCATACAAGGATTCTTCCAACTTAGAGTTGAATTGGCTCTTGGATCCATATTGGATCCATTATTTAGGTTTACATTCTTTCCTTACTTCTTTATGTGTAGCTTTTCACAATCATGAACCTCACAACTCTTTCTCTAATCCCTTTCTTGTTCTTAAAACAAAATTTCGATTTCTAGACCCTTTTATTTGGCCCCCAAATTCATGTGACCATGGGTTGTGACCAAGTGCTAGGATGATAGGTGCTTATCTGGAACTTTGGCTCTTCAAAGCTTCTGGCTTCAAATAATTTCACACCTTCTTCTCTCATTTGTTTCGAACACCGAACTCCCAAAAATTTTAACTTTATGGGGCCCATGTAATGATTTTGTAATCACATAAGATGATCACAGCTAGCCCCCATGTGTTAGAATACTAATTGGTCCAACAAGGTTGATAAAGTACAATTTTGACTGACACATGGCATGTCTAGGGGAGGTCCACATCAACTCTAGTGACATCATCATGCCACATTATACCCTGCTCTTCAACACTTCATGGCTATGGCACTTCAGACTTCATAGGTTTTCACAACTCATGAAGGACGGTGGATCAATGGTCCATAGATTCCCAGCATCCAATGATAGAGATTTACTATGGAACTCTGGCTTCGGGGATTTCCAAAGAAATTCTTCATAAGTCTCCCGGAGTTTCTAATTACTAGATATCATTTCCTTCCTCCATGTTTCATCTCTTGATCAATGGTCAATATTAACTCTGACCTATGATATTTCTTGATTCAATCAATCGGAAACATAATTCCTATGGAGTACCAAGTATCCAGACCATAGGATATGTTTCCATGTGTCCTCTCCCAATCAATGGTGAGGATTTACTCTGCTCTTTGGAGCTTCGGGAGCCTTCATAATTAAAAAAAATTGACCAAGTTCCTCTGTAGTGCGAATTCTTTGGACAGTAGGATCTGGTGCCACATGGTAGAACACTAGAAGAAGACATGTGGCCCAATCCAAGGGGTGACACATGTCAAGTTCTAACTAGAAAAATCAGTATTTCAAAAGAACAAAGCACACTGACATGTGGCACACATCATGTGTACCCATGTCACCCTAGGTGACATCATCAATATACGTCACTTTAATGCTCCATGACTTCAGAACTTAGAAAATTTGAGACTATGGGACTTTGGAGATATGAAAGTTATTCCAATAATTTTCCCCCAAATGCTGAATTCCTGAACCTCTTAACCTTCCAGGGTCCATGTATTAAAATTGTCATCAATCAATATGGTAACATGTGGCCCCACCATTGAATGAAACATGTAAGGTCCCAAATGGTTCTAAGGGCCTGTCAAAAGTACAAAAATAAATGACATGTGGAAGACTTAGGGTAGGTCCACATCACCATAGGTGATGTCATCATGCCACTTCATATCCAGTGCTTCAGGACTTCGGGGATTTCTTATCATCGACACTTTCTCAAAATTGGCGAACTACCAAACTTTCGAAAAGGTCCAAACCACCCATGGTGACATCATCATGTCACGTCACTTTGACAAACTGGGACTTTGGGGATTTCTTCTCGTCGACACTTTTTCCAAAAATCCAGAACTGTCGATTGTTGAACAAATTCTTCCTATAGTTTCAGGACTTCGACAATTTCTTCACCATGCAATCTCCAACATATTTACCCGAATGTCGAACCACTTGGGAAATCCAATGGTTCTCCTCCTCTCGAATGATCTATGGTTGAGAGTCATTACGGGAGTTCAAATCTTCATGCGTCAACTCATTTCTCAACAAAACCTTAAAAAATCGTCGAAGTAATGAAGTCTGAAGGACTTGATTGTTAAATGTCATGCACCTTCTCTAGATCTGACGGTTGTGAGGTATTTATCTTCTTCTGATAGATCCAATGATCCAAATTTAAAATTTGTGGCCCAATACCACGGTTGTCATGGTTTATCAAACTGTTATACCTCCCAAGCTTCTGAACACAGCCAAGGTGTTCCCTCAGCTCCCTCTTGGCACTTTGTAATTTTAATTCTTTGAAAAATTTTCTTCCAAAATCACTTATACAACCCAATTCAGTCTCAGTGTCGAAAATTGGGCTCTGATACCATATTGTAACATACCAAGCCATCCTAGGGCCGGGCATGTTACCAAAAATATCTACTCTTTTCAAACTCTAATACACACACACACACACACATATCTATATATAAAATGCAAATTTAACAGATATAGACATTTTTCTCATACACATATTCATGCGGAAGTGACAATAAACACATCCATGTAATAAACACATGCAATTATGATAAAATTCAAACACATACTTAGACAGGGCATGTACAGTTAACATAGAATTGGTACCTATATTTTTTATGAGAAGACCACCAACTGCGTGTTGACCTTCCACACACCTCTTAGCCTTAGACCATGCTACTCCAAGATATCAGCAGTGGGTCACCCCTGAGCTAGGACTAAACTCCACCCTGGGTAAAGGAAATTGTAGGCTAGGCTGAGACTATGGAAATCTGAACAATGCAACAAGAAGGATTCCCTCCAAGGAGCCTACTTACACCCACCTATCACAAACTGTCATTCCCCAAATGCCTGTCCCACCCCGGAAATATACACCTTCACTGTTCCACATTCCATCGACTTCTCCACTGACCTTCTAGGGCTTCAATAACATGTCATATCATGAATTATCAGAGCTATGTAGTTTTTGTTGGAATTGATCCAGGATAAATCACTTCCCTAACAATCTCTCTCATCTGGAGAGAGTTGCTCACATGCCTAACAACCTGCTTCTTCAATCCATGGGCCTAAAAATCCACCTCTTCAAAACCACAGGCCTGAAAAATTGCTTCTGCTATCGAGATCCTAAGTCAAACAGGTAACCATAGTAGCAAAATCGGGTAAGGCAGGGTACATGCTCAACAAAACTACCAGTGTGCACAAGTTACAGAGTTTCACGTTGGCAGAGGGTTCAATAATGACGGAAAATGGTTGACTGCATGCCTTCTTAGTGTGTGAGGAAATGGGGAAAAGGATGGAAAGAATGGTGAGGAAACCCCCATAACAATGGAGTTTCCTACATAAATATGCATGCGCCTAGGTTGACACTTGGCTCTCTTGGGATCTCGTCCTCTCCACTTGGATTTCATTCCTTTCCCCAAAGGAACTTAGGATATTGTGGTTTATAACCCAAGCCTTAGTATTTTAGGAAAATACATTATAATATTCCCTTGGGTTAATCCCTCAATCTTATCCCCTTTTTCCTAGCCTCTCATCCCCCTTCCCTTTCCCTTCCTAGTGGAGCTTAGTACCCCATAAATATTTCTTTTTGGTTGGTCTACACACAACGATGCATTTTTTTATTAATGATCTGCATAAATACATATAAAACAATAGGCTCACTAGCCTTAACATCTAGGATCTCCAGCCTAATAAACACATAAGCCTCCCAACTTATAAATACTTGGCTCACCAGCCTATAAACATCATTACAATTCAGCTGGGGCTCGACCTTGGGGTACTACAATGTACAAGTTACTCGACAGGTCCAAAGAAGAAAGGAAAGGATGCAAGAACTTGAGAATATCATAGAACTGAAAGATGTCACTACCTTGAAAAGAAAGTCCCTCATCTCAATGAGGGTTGAGGAGCAGACCTCGATAGTGGCACAAGGGGAAATGGGGTAGAGCTCTGGAAATCAAAATTGCAGTACAAACCCTAATATAGAAAGACCTTTCGAGCCTGAGGGAAGGAAGGAGAAACAACAAGGGCAAGGCACATAGGAAGTTTTGATCAAAGATATTACCAACTAGTCAGATTATAAGGGAGAGGCTTTGTGCTAGGTAATAAGAGTCATCGCATTTGTTGTGTAGTGTGTGAAAGGGGTAATGTTTAGTTAGGTTCCTTACCTCCTATACCAATTTTTGATTGAATGCAGAGACATTCAGGAAAATAGAAATGAGTTCCATTATTCTTGGACAATTATCCTCATATCCTTGAGAGGGTGGAAGGATCCAAAGTTTTCATCATTTATTGATAGGTTGGGGAAGTGTTTTGCTATGAATCCATTTGGAGGGAAAAAGACAATAAAAACCAACAAGTAAATAGTGCACTCTTCACTATGTTTTTGGAAGACATGCAACAGATAACGACCAATATATGGTGCATTCTGGTGGAGATGTCTAGGAGTATAAAGGGGTAGCCTAGTTTAAGGAATCCAGGAACGATATGTCGATCCAGGCCAAAATGCATCCAAATAAGAAATTGTTGGATATGCAGTACTGTGACACTAGAGAAGAGGTCGATTGAATAATCAAAGACTGGTATGCACAGTGGAAGGTGCCACTAGAAAAACCAACAAAAAATCTAGCAGCAATGACATCACCCAAACCTAAGGGTAAAGTCGAGGGAGTCCCATAAAAAAATAAAAAACTCCTGGTTGCTAACACTAGGAAGGATACGGTGCACAGTCAGGCTTCTAGAAGCAACACAATGTTGAAGGGGCCATGGAGAACATAAATGGTTCCCAGGGCAGAAGTTCAGGAAGATTCCAAGAATGGATAAACATTTCGGGCCAGAGAAGAGGGGGTACATACAACGAAGAGCGGGGCATATCCCTCACAGGAAAAAACAACTACAACGCATGACGTGGAAATGTGAAAGAAAATGAAATACATGAAGAAGCCTCTATTCATCACCCTGAAAGAAGACGATGTCAAGCTAGTGGAAGATAAAATACAAGATAGGGGGGAAGATGTGGTTCACATCACTGAGTTGCAGAGGGAGGAGATCATGGTGAATCTATTGGACATCAAGGATACTCTTCTAAGAATGTAAAAATTTACAGTATAATAGGATACAATGCAAAATCTAGAAAAGACACAACAACCCCCTATGCAGAGGGAAAAAGAAGATATAATTCAGATAGTGGTGAAGGGAAGCGACATGTTCATGGTCACAGAACATATGTTCATATTTGATTAAGAGACCACACAAAAACCCATGGGGGACATAGACCGATTTGAGTTTTTCATGGAGTAGATACCCACGAAAACACTATATAGACTCCATTCTAGTGTAATGTAGGAGGTACAATCCAGAGCCCGTGAAGATGCCATCAACTTGGAAGTTGGTAGGGGGGTCAAAAAGATGTTACATATTACCTGGGACTAGTTCAATTCAGTGAAGGAGGAGGAAAAATAACTCACCGACAATATAGTGAAGGGACTAATAGAGGTATATAAGAACATTCCAAACAACGTGCAAGCACTGGATAGGAGCGCAGACGAAACGATAAAGATCATTGCGAAAAAAATCAAGCGATATAGGAAGGAGATAGAGAAGTTGAAAGAAAAACTTAATCCTATGAATCCTTCTAAATTCCAAGAGAAAATAGAAAAACAAGTAGCCTTCCATATAGATGATATGGAAAGGGAAGCCAAGGAAGTCACATAACTATTTAACAGAACTATGCAAATATGGACTACTTTGGAGGAGGATGAAAAGTTCCAACAGTTGGACCAACAAAAGGAGAAAAGCAACACTACAATGCAGGAGTTGAAGCAATGAAAAAAAACCATGGGTATCAAAGAATTCTTGAAGGGAATGCAGGATATGAAGACCCTGCAGGAAGACTTATAAACTACACAGATAAATAAGCAAGCAAGGTAGGCTCAGTTGGAGCCCCTCTAGGAGAAAACAACGTAGATAATTGTGGAACAGGAGGAAGAAAAGACAAGGATGGCACATAAACATATAAAGAGTGCAACATTGTTGCAAGAACATATAATAGCACAAATGGTTGAGGCACTAGCAGAAAAATTTGTGCAGGTGAAAGCAAAAGGGAAGGAACTATCAGAAATGTTCCATAGCATGGAGAAGGTTGTATAGGGAACGTGTAACACCTGAGTGGCCAAGGATGATCTACATGTTAGTGTTTGGGGCCTATTGGAGCATGGATATTTTGAGAGAAAGATATATTTTGGGTGCAGGCCTTGTTTTGGAAGAGAAGGTCTATTTTTGGAGCACGTGTCGTAGGAGGAAGAAAAGAAGCATGCAGAAAGAGAAGGAAAAGTAGCATGCAACACATGAAGACAGGCCTAACCATGTTAGGGTTAGGGTTTTTGACAATATTGTAATGACTATAAGCAAGTAGATTAGTATAAAAAAAGACTTAGGAGGTCTAGGCTGAGTTCAGATGATTAGTATGGGTTTGTGAGTTGTTGAGTATCGTGTTATCAGTTGTTATGGTTGTTATTGTTGTTGAGTCAAATAAGCTAGGTTTTGAGGGTTAGGTCACATGATATGGAGCCTGGTGTGATATAGTCATCCTCCCAGAGGGTACTTACCCTCATTTTGATTGTAATCCTAAAGATGTAATGCACGTATACATAAGATATAGATCTTTGTGGATGTATCCCTAGAAGGAGAACCATGGTAAAATACTATGTTCTATGTCTTATGAATGATTACTTTTACTATTCTTTTAATCACCAGTTGAAGAATGAATGGTTAAATATGATTATAACAACATGCATGCATAGTTTAATGATGAATAAATCCTAGAAGTATATGAATTATTAATGATTTTGAATCATAAGGAATAGAATCAAAACACAATCCCACTCCTTCCTAGATTGAAAACACCTAAGTATTACAGTCCCACATAAAGCTATCTCGGGTGAGACTATGTTGTGCACTTTATGCATAGTGTTGCATTCTGGTTTACTAGGAGGGCTGATAGTTTTTAGGGTTTTGTTGGAAACCTATTTGAGATCAGAACCTTTGTCAGCCCAAGTAACCAACAATGATTCTCTTGTTGTAGTTGTGATTTAAGCTAGAGAAATTTGATTTTGTCCTGTGAATATTGTAAATAGGTTAGAACATCAATGAGATTTTATATGTTAGTTGTGAATGTATTTTCCATGGAATAGAGTATTAGAGTGTTCAATAAATCTAATAGTTCATCAATTAGATCCATTTACACACTAACTTAGACCTCAAGGGTTTCTTGCAACTCCACCCTTTAACAATCAGAATCTACAATTCAAATTCAACAAATGAATGGTTTTGGCTTATACAAAAAATGCACCTATTTACAATATAATTAAACTTGCAAAAAGACTATTTGCAAGCTACAATTAATCTTGAAAATTCAAGTCTTCAAGATTGGTCTGAGCTAGAAATGAATGTCAAAGAGAGAGATATGAAGAATTGATTTTCAATCAAGTTTGAGGGGAAGTTGAAAATACAAATTCAATAAAGCTACAATAATATTCCTTAAGCTCAAAACATAGAGCTGAAATTCAATTTCTAGCAAGATAAATTCCTTAAAATATTTAGCTTATGGGGAAGCCATGCAAAAATATTGAAATAACTACTTCTTAACTCTCAAAGAATGTAAAAACATTGGTAGAGCTCAAGCATGAGTGCTAAGTAATATGAAAATCCATATAAATAATGCTCAATACATCTAATAAACTTAGCACAAATATTCCAATGAGAAAATAATGGAATGCATGGTTGGCGTAGATCATTAGAATGATAATGACCTCAAAGTTGCATGGTGTTGCTTGCAGATAATTGATGTATCGTTATGGATAGATTGTTGAGAGAAATCTGATTATTCAAGAAAAAAAATTGAAAATATAAAAGATACTCATTTGGGTAATCAACACGGTGTTCCATTTGTAATTGTTATATCATAAAACAAAAGCTTATACCATGAGAAAAAATAAGTTTTCACTTGTTGTGACTGCTTTTCATTCTTGGGATAATTTTATTAGCAATATTTTCTACTTAAACACTAATTTTTTCAATAAATATTTAGAGGAATTTGATATATATTTGAAATACCTTTATTCTATACAATATGCCTAATTTGGCTCTATATAGTGGCCAAAATATGCATTTTAATGGCTGCATACCCCACAATTGTGTTGGAAAACGGAGAGGGGGGGAGAATTAATTGTTACTGTGCTTAAACAATTATGCCCATTTTAAACTCTTTACAGAACACTCAATGATGATCACAATAATGCAGGAAAGTAAGAAATAGAATATTAAACATCAATCACACACATGAAATACACAGAGACAAATATTCCTAAGGAAAACCATAAATGGAGAAAACCTCCTCTTCTTGATATGATAAGTAGTCTTTATTTTCTGTACATTATCATTCTTATGAGAACCAACTGATTTTGAGGCTACCACCTTTGATTTACAAGCAACAACTTGCTGAGAGCACCAACTCTCTTGATTCTCTATCACCTACTAGAAGGAAGCACCAAATACCTAAGTGTTCCAGCACCAACTAGATGGAAGAATCAACTTCTAGTTACACAGGCACCAACCTGTATAACAGAGAACAATAGTTCTCCCTTGCACCACCCTACCACCCTGGTTTTTCTGGCTACAACCAAATGGAAGCTACAACTCCATTTGTTCAAGAACCCACTTTAAACTCTGAGGAAAACAGTCCTCCCTCACACCACCCTACCACCCTGAGATATAAATATTTGTTACAGAAATTTATTACAGTGATACAATATTTATCAACGACTTAACATTCTCATCATTGTTCTACTACACTCCTCTAATCTACCTCCATAAATGTCTTCTTGCTCGCATCTTCTTGTGATTTCTTTTCTTCTGCTCTATCTCTGCATGCACACCACGCATTTATCTTCTTCTCTTAGATATGCATTTTGTTCTATGTATTTCTTCTGTGTTTTATGCTTTGTGCACCATTTCCATTCTCTGCGCTACGCCTATTCTGTGTGCTTCAACTCCTGCGCACAGCCTACTTCTTCCCGCATGAATAAATATCAAATGAAGCAACCATCTCTTCTCTGTTCTGTGTATATTTATCATGCCAAGTCCTCTTCCATATCATACACCTAACTATTCATCCTCTCTTGGTGATAATGTTGAGTCTATTCTTCATTAGTGGTCATTATCCTAAGATTCTTTGGCTTCTATGGAAGTTATAGTCTTCGACGCTTTTCCATCTGAAAATCATATCTATGATGAGTCTTCATTCCACTAGCAGTTACCTCGAGACTCTTCAGCTCCTCTTGTGATCATTCTGCAGCTCCTTGAGTACTCTAAAAGATACAATCACTCTATTTTGGCAGTTACTAAGAAAAACCTTTGCGTGTTCATTTTGGCTTCTTTGGCTTCTAAGACCCTTCCTTCATGTGACCATCAATAGTGACCAAACACCTATTCAAAAGGTGCTTCCGGATCTCCTGAACTCTGAAGTGGATCTTAGCGACATGCTAGCTCCTCCCTCGATATGACCTCGGGCAATGAACTCATGTGACCACACGATTGTGGGTGCATCCAAAGGTGGTGTAGAAAAAAATACTTTTTTCCCCACAATTTACATCTAGTTGCCACGTACCCTTTCTCCAAAATCATGGTTTCAATTGTGCCTCGCTCATGAAAAATTAAGACCCGAGCATGTTCTGACCCCACAATGTGATGGGACTATCCATCTCACGATCTTGACGGTGCACTTTCGATCAACGACTCCGATCTATCTCCCTTTCCTTCCTTCTTTCCTCCGTCCACTCATGATCCTTAGTCTTAATGACCAAGTGACATGTGGCCCTCCAAACCAATGTATGAGATCGATTTCGCCTTTCGGGCTTCAAGAGTCTCATTTCTTAAACTTCGCTTTGTCCTGGAGAATTTCACCCAGAGTCCACGATCTAACGATGCATGGTCTTCTCGAATCAATGGTCACAATCCCTTTGGGTATTCGGGGTTCGAAAATCTCAACTTTCCAACCTTTCAACCTTCCTTTGATTTTTCCCGTATCTAACAATCCACTAATGTGTGTCCCTTTCAGATCAACGGTCATGATCCTTTTGCGTCTCTAGACTTCAGGATTCTCAAGTCTCAACTGGAAATCCTTGAAGTGATATTTCTCCAAAATATCAGATCATATGACACGTACTCCCCTTGACGATCAATGGTTGAGATTTTTCTTCAGTGAATTTCAGGTTCTCCCCATCCAAAAAATTCCAAATTTGTGGATCTCATGCCACCGATCCTTGTTGATGATGGGCGACTGTCGGAACTTCTCCCTTCGAAACTTAAAGATTTCAAATTTTCAAACTTACATTATCCTTCCAATGTACTATGATCAATGGTTGAGAATACACCTGAAGTGATCTTTCAGATCGGACAACTCGGGTCCTTGCTGACGTGGTCTGCCACATATCCTTGATGATGTGGTTTGTTGACGTGATCTATGATATGCCATTTTATGACATGGTCAGTCACATGTCCTTGCGGATGAGGTTTGTTGACATAATATGCTAATGTAGATATCCATGGTCTAATAGTCATTGTATATTCTCCAAATCCAATGGTCCTTATTCATTTCGGATTTCAGGCTCTTCAGGCTTTGAGTTTTTCAAATCTCAAACTGAAAAATCTGAAGTGAGATTTTTCTGGAGCTTAACCTCCTCGCATCTTTATACCCAAACTAAATGTTGTTTGTCGATCATGTTATTGGATCGATGGCTTGATCTGTCTGTGATGCAACTCTCCTATATTATCCTGTCCTTCCACTTAGAATGATCCAACGACTAGTGGAAATTCATATAAATGAGATCTCATATCTTTTACCTCGCTTATCCTATCCTTCCACTTTATAGTTATCTGATGGTTGACAAGAATTCAGGTTTGATACGATGGATGGAAAGTATTTGGATAGTCAAATTCTCAACCCTTTAGCTCTTCTTATCCTATCCTTCCACTTAAAGTGATCCGATGGTTGTGAATATTCTCGAAGAAGATCAATGATCAACGATGGTTGTGGAACGACAACTTGTGAGTGATTTAACTCGTCACCAAAACTCCACAATTTGAAGTTGTGTGTCATTGTTGAGTCAACCACAATTATCGATCTTCAAGGCTATAAGATATGACAGTCCTGACTAATTGCAGGATTGGAACTAGCGCGATATTTAATTATCCTTCTGATCTCCACAATCTATCCCTGTCATTGATCTGGTGATTGTGCAACCGATAGTCACAACTCAATCTGACTTGATCTGATCACTTGTCAGATCAACCACAGTCATCGATATCCGATTCTATGACATATGACATTCTAGACCAATTGTGGGATTGGAACTAGCGAGATGTTTAATTCTTCTTTCGCTCCCCGCAATTCATCCCTATTGTTGATCTGTCTTGCATATATGATGGTCACAATCATCCAATAGTCCTTAAGCCCATTGTCACTCATATGATCATCATCCATTATATGAGACGTTCAACACCATTAGTTTCTTGATCGAACAGCTGGTGAGGCTTCTCACCCTGAGCTTACGATATCTCTGACTTAGAAGGTTTTCCGAGTGTTCAAAGGTCTCAACCTTTTCTCCTTCTGTGAGTCTTGATGACTTTGGGTCTCATCTGCACATCTGAAAAAAATTCTATCTCTATTGAGATTTAGAAATGAGGTTACCTCGGCCCTTGCCCACACTTGTGCTCTGCGTGCAACTCTGAACTATTCCTCCTGATCTTGAATCCTTCTGCAAACTCATGGATTTTAAGGAATCTTATGCACGCTCCTTTCTGCCTTCATGATAACCTCTGGATATTTGGAAAATCCAACTCTTTTCCCTGTGCTTGTCCTCTTGAGCTTGTAGAAAAAAATTTCTCATGGTATCATGCTTTCCTATTTCTATCATTGCTACGAATATGTCATCGTCGTTGTTGTTCTTGCCATCAATGACAAGCACACTCTTCCTATAAAAATGCCAACAATCTCCCCCTTTAGCATTGTGGAAACCCTGAAGGACTGCACTATTCTCCTTATACCTCCAACTCTAGCATCCAAACCACACCTTTTCTCCCCCTTTGACATCAATGTCAAAGAAAACATGTTTCCCCTAAGTTTTTGTAGTACTTTTCGGAGGTATCAGATATTCAACCAACACATACTCCCCCTGACAGGATGGACTCTCTTATTTGAGTCCTGTAGAGTATTTGTATCTAACTCAGAGTCTTCTCCTTCTGATTCTTGGACTTGTTCATCTTCAACTTCAACTGTGTCCTATGTAGCAGACTCAATATTTCTCACCTATCTTACTGGGATTCCTTCATCAACCTCTCAACTACTCCATTTTGCTGTGGATTTACTGGGATTGTGTATTCTCTCTTGATCCCATGTTTATCACAGAATTTATTGAAATCGCTTGATATAAATTCTCCTCTTCTGTATGATCTTACTGCTTTTAACCAATTGCCTATTTGATTCTCAATTAAAGCTTTAAATATTTTAAATTTATCAAATGTTTCAGTTTTTCTTTAGAAAAGAAACCGAAGTGAGTCTGGAGTAATCATCAATGATCAACATGAAGTGGTCTTCCTTCCCTGTGCATTCCTGTCTTGATGGTCCACATAAATCCATATGAACTAATTGGAGTGGTTTCTCTATTGAAGTAGAGCTCTTTGGATTTAAATTGTGTCCTATTTAGCTTTCCTACTTGGCAGGGTTTACACACAGAATCTAGTGGATTTGATAATTTTGGAAGATCTTTTATTGTCTCAAGATTTTTGAGCTTGATTAAGTGGTCAGAGTTTAGATGTCTAAATCTCCTATGCCATAACCATATTTCATAATGTTTTCTTAGATGACACTCTTTTCTATCTTCTTCCATCACACATGCAGTATTATCTGTCCCTATGTATTTAGCCACCACTTGTCCCGAGTTTACATTCTTTACCTCACAATATTTGGAAGTGAACACCTCTTCACATCCTCTATCACACATTTGAATTACACTGAGCAAATTATGTTTCATACCATCTACATGAAAAACATCTTGGGCATCTCCTTTTCCATTACTCAAAATCACCATCCCTTTACCCTTGATTTTACCTGGTTCATCATTTCCAAAGGTCACATTTCCTATTTTACTTTTAGTCATAGATAGAAGATTATCATTTTCTCTAGTCATGTGCTTGGAATATCCACTGTTTATATTCCAGGGGTCTTTTTGTTTTTGAGCTGAAAGTACTAGACCACATTTTTCACTATCTTTTTTTTTCAATGTGCTAGCATTTCTAGCTAAGAGATTTATCCTTGGATCTGATTTGTAATTCTTCAGATGGAAATTTGCAGCTTTCTGGCTGAAGTTATGACAGTTATAGCATTCTATCTCATCATTCAATAGGGAAAATATATTGGTGCAACGAACAAAAAAGATACAATGGCAACTACAAATATTACACATAGATTTTTCCCTTGGAAACCCAAACCGATAAATTTAGCATATTCTATATTTATTCATATGTTTTACATTGTTTACAATACAATATACATATAGGAGACAACGACATACAAAACCCTAACCCAATGACCTGGATTAGTCCACAACCCTAATTCCTTAACCATAAATAGATAACCATCGGCAAAATCCATGTGCCAAAAAACCACCTAAATATGTGACACATTTCTAGAGGCACGTGACACTACTCCTCGTGCAAATAATATAACACATACCCAACATTATCCCACTTGTTGTTTTCTTTGCATACAGGGGGTTACAGGGTTACATAGTCAACAATCTAGAGTAGCAATGCCCATGGATCCTCTACACCAAGAGAACTTCTTAGTGCTCATAGATTTTGTTAATGAATCTGCAACATTCTTCAAAGTGTCCACCTTCATCAACAATACTTTCTTTTCTTTAACCATGTCTCTCACAAAGTGATATTGAATATCAATATGCTTTGTTTTTGAATGATGAGTTGGGTTCTTCGCTAGAAAAATTGCACTCTGATTGTCACAATCTATCCTTACATCTTGTTGTACCAACCCAATACCTGAACACAATCTTTATAACCATACTACTTCCTTACTTGCATGAGTGGTTGCCATGTATTCAACTTCTGTAGTTGAAAGTGCCACTACAACCTGTCTTTTTTTCATCCAAAGTATTGCTCCTCCAAACAGGTTAAACACATACCCACTGGTAGATCTCCTACGATCCAGATCTCAGGCCTAGTCTGCATCCACAAAGCCATGTATATCTACCACTTTGTCCAATCCTGGTCTTCCTTTGTAGAAAAATCCATAGTTAGCAATGCCACACAAATACCTGAAAACCCTTTTTACTATTGTCCAATGCTCTTTCCCTGGTTTTGACATATACTTGCTTAAAACTCCCACTGCATGTATAATGTCCAGTCTAGTATAGACCATTGCATACATCAAACTGCCAACCGAACTTGCATATGGAACATGAGACATGTCCTCCTCCTCTTCATGTGTCTTGGTACACTCATCCGTAGATAAATTTACACCAACAGGAATAGGAACCTTGATTGGTTTACATTCCTTCATATTAAACCTATGCAATATTGTCTCGACATATTTTCTCTGATTTAACTAGACTTTCCTTATTTTCGATCTCTTTTAATTTCCATGCCCAAAATGAAATTTTAAGCACCAATATCCTTCATGTCAAATTTAGAGGACAACTGAGTTTTCACATCCTGGATAATCTCCATGTTGTTTCCTATCAGCAACATGTCATCCACATACAAGACCAAATAAATCAAATGATCATCAATTAATTTAAAATACACACAATGATCCTCTTTGCTTCTTGTGAAACCATGTCCCAACATATAAGTATCAAATTTTTTATACCACATCCTTGGTGATTGTTTTAAACCATATAGGGACTTTTTCAGCTTGCATACCAACTCCTTCTTTCCCTTCACAACATAAACTTCTAGTTTCTTCATATAGATTTCTTCTTCCAGATCCCCATTTAGGAATGTTTTCTTCACATCCATTTGTTCTATTTCAAAATCAAACGCAATAACAAAAGATAACATAAATCTTATGGAGGTTAAACTGGCAATAGGACAAAAAATCTCACCAAAATCAATTCCCTCAACCTGGGAATAACCCTTTTCTACTAACCAAGCTTTTTGTTTCTCCACTTTTCCTTCTGCATTCAGCTTCTTTTTAGATACCCATTTGCTTCCAATGGGATTTCTTCTAGTTGGCAACTCCAGTAGATCCCAAGATTCATTCTTATCAAAAGATGCCATTTCTTCATTCATGGCCCTTTTCTAGAGATTTGCATCCTCTGAATCCACTGCCTCCCTGACAATTTTAGGATCATCATCAGTAATAGACAAAGAAAAATTTGAATGGAAATCATATGGAGTATACCTTTCCGATAGCCTTGTTTCTCGAACCGATCTCCTCAATACTGGAGTATGAGGATCTTCTTCTTTTGATTCATGTTCTTCTGTAGAGTCTGACTCGTCATCTTTTAAATCAAACTCTATTTTCTCTGGTTCTTCCTTACTTGGTAGGATTTCCTATTTAACAACATCCTTCATTTCTCTAAATACCACTTCTCGGCTATACACTACCTTCTTAGTTTCTAGGCTCCAAATCTTATATCCTTTGAGACCATCTTTGTATCCAATAAAGATACACTTTTCGGCCTTCTTATCTAGCTTACTCTTGTTTTCCTTTGGAACATGAATATATCCATCAAAACCAAATACCTTGACATTTTTTAGAGAAGGTTCCTTACCAATCCATACCTCTTGTGGAGTCTTGTCATCCAACACATGAGGGTGATCTGTTGACCAAGTAACATGCAGTACCCACTGCCTCTGCCTAGAATTCTTTCCCTAGCCTGACACCACTGAGCATGCACCTTGCTTTTTCCATCAATGTCTTGTTCATTCTTTTTGTAACTCCATTATGCTGAGGTGTATATGGAGTATTATTCTTCCTTTCTATACCGCACTTCTTACATAATTCTTAAATTCATTCTCACATAAGTCTCCGCCATTATCTGTCCTTAGCACCTTAATTCTTTTCTCTATTTGATTCTCAACAAGAGCCTTAAAATCTTTAAGCTCATCAAAGAATTTGGTTTTATTCCTAAGGAAATATATCGTAGTATTCCTCGATAAGTCATCTATAAATGAGACATAGTACACAGATTTTCCCAATGATGAGACCGACACAGGTCCAAAAACATCACTTTGAACTAGCTGTAAGATTCCTTCTGCCCTCTTTGCAAAAGAGGGGAATCTTACCCAATTTTTCTTCCCATATATACAATGTTCACAGAAATCAAAATCTATAGAGAAGTTATACATACCTTCAACCATACCTTTACCGTGTAGTAGTCTTTGATGCCACATCATAGCCTTTTCTCCATAGACTGTAAGAGTTCTTTCTTCTTCAACCCCAATATCATGAACAATGGAAATATTACACCCATCACTAATAGTGCTTCCTTTCATCTTATACAGAATTCCAAATCGAACTCCTTTCAGAAACACCATTGCTCCTCGAACCATCGTGCAGGTTTCCTTTTCAAATATTGTTTTTACCCCTGCATCATCCATTTTTCTTACAAAAATCAAATTTCTGGCCAAACCTTGGATGCAAAGAACACCAGGCAGTCTTCTAATCCTTCCATCTATGAGACTCAACTTGACTCTTTCTCGTCCTATGATTCTAGTTGTCAAATCATCACCTAAGAAAACATTACCTCCATCATACCTTTCATATTCACAGAACCACTCCCTGTGGGGAGTCATATGAAAGGATGCACCAGATTCAACCAACCATGCATCATGATCTGCTTGTGTGCTTGAAGAAGTCAAGTACACATCCCCTCCTTCCTTGGAGGTCTTTTCTTCTGTCGAATGAGATTCTTCAGATCCATTCTTTTTCTCAACCTTGGATCTACACTGCTTCTTGTAGTGCCCTTATTTTCCACATCTCCAACATACCCTTACAAAATTTCTAGGAGATTTAGATCTACCCTTACACTTAGATCTCCCACTTGAGAAATTAGATTTATTCCTTTCCTAGGAACGTCCTCTTCCAAATAATGTGTCTGTTCTCTATCCTTCCATATTCTTCTGTCTCATATCCTCTGACAACAAGGATGAGACCACTTGTTCAAACTTAAAGGAAGTTGTATTACTACTTATGGCCACAACTAGACCATCCCAGGAGTCTAGTAAAGAACACAATAAACTGATACATTTATCTTCATCTAAAATTGTAATCTCAACTGATACTAACTAACTTACCACAGTATTGAAGGCATTCAAATTCTCTGCCACCGAGTATCCATCTCTCATCGTCAGGTTATACAACTTATTTCTCAGGAATAGTTTATTTACTAGGGACTTAGACTGATACAACTTCCCCAACTTTTCCCATAAATCCTTGGTTGTATCTTCCTCTAACACATTCAATAATATTGAATTCGAGAGACACAATTGGATTGTGCTCTTTTCCTTCCGGTCCAAAATTTTGCAGTCATCTGTTTAAGTTCCTATAGGTGTAGTACTTGGATCTACCACGATGCACTGATCTCTGTCCACCAACAAATCTTCCATCTTGAGCTTCCATAGCTCAAAAATTTTCCCATTAAACTTCTCAGTCTCCAGCTTCAAATTGCTTGCCATTTCTTTTCACCTAGAAAATCAATACCACATATCTCCCACTGTAACAAGGCTTATCACAGTCCCGAGCCAAACCCTTGATCACAAAGGCATCCCCCTGAAGCCAATACAGATATGATACCAAATGTAAATCCTAACCTTGTACAATATCTTCTGCAAACAGATATTCAGTAAAAGAAGAGAAAAGATACAATGGAAAATACAAACATTACACAGAGATTTTTCCCCTAGAAACCCAAACCGAGAAAACCATCATATTCTATATTCATTCATATGTTTTACATTGTTTACAATACAATATACATATATGAGCTAGCGGAATCCAAAACCCTAACCCAATGACCTGGATTAGTCCACAACCCTAATTCCTTAACTGGAAATAGAAAACCATCGGAAAAAACCATGTGCCAAAAAACCACCTAAATATGTGACATGTTTCCCGAGGCACATGACACTACTCCTCGTGAAAAGAATATAACACATACCCAACATGATTTGTACTTCTCTTCACCTTCATATTTCTAGTCCTTCTTCTTGTGTGGACACTTAGATGCAAAGTGACCTATCTTTCCACAGTTAAAACTTTTGAAGTGCAACTTACCTTGATACTTGCCTAATCCCTTCTATAGTATTCTCACAAACTTTTCTTCAATTTCATCAGGCTCAAAATCCTCATTCTTATCTTCTTTAAATGATGCTTCTCTAGAGGTGGGTTTATCTTTAACTATCCTCATTTCATATGTACTCAATGTTCCTAGAAGTTGATCAAAACGCAAAGATTTTAGATCATTAACTTCTTCTATAGCAGAGACCTTTGGGTTGAACCTATCTGACAGAGATCTCAAAATTTTTTGAACTAAAAAAACATCTTCAATCTTCTCACCAAGACCCCTCATGGAATTTACAAAATCCTCAACTCTTAAGAAAAATTTATTAACTATTTCATCCTCATTCATATTTAGTTGTTCAAACTGTAATCTATAGGTTTGAAGCTTGGCATCCTTTACCTTCTCATTACCTTCATAACTGCTAATGATTTTGTCCCACATTTCTTTGGCAGATTCTAACTGCATAACTTTTACAAATCTTGCCTCTGCAAGCCCATTCAGAATAGCATTCATATCCGTAGCATTGAATTTGAATTCTAGCTTGTGCCATTTATTAGCTAGTACAATTGGCTTTGCATAACTAGTCTCTACCACATCCTAGACATCTACAACTAAAGCCATTATGTAGGTTCTCATCCTAACTTTACAGAAGGAAAAGCTTGTTCCATTGAACAGAGGGGACTTTTTGGTTGAAGTTCCTTCATGGCTAGTCATGTTTAATCTCTAGGATCTACCCTTAAATAAAGGGAACTGGCTCTGATACCAATTGTTGGACAACTGAGAGGGGGGGGTGAATCAGTCGTTACTGTGCTTAAACAATTATGCCCATTTTAAACCATTTACAGAACACTCAATGATGATCAAAATAATGCAGGGAAGTAAGCAATAGAATATTGAACATCAATCGCACACATGAAATACACAGAGGTAGATATTCCTAAGGAAACCCATAAAGGGAGAAAACCTCTTCTTCTTGATATGATAAGAAGTCTTTATTTTCTATACATTATCATTCTTATGAGAACCAAATCATTTAGAGGCTACCACCTCTAATTTACGCACAACAACTTGTTGAGAGCACCAACTCTCTTGATTCTCTAGCACCCACTAGAAGGAAGCACCAACTCCCTAAGTGTTATAGCAACAACTGGATGGAAGCATCAACTTCCAGTTACACAAGCACCAACCTATATAATAGAGAACAATAGTTCTCTCTTGCACCACCCTACCACCCTAGTTTTTTTGGTTGTAACCAGATGGAAGCTACAACTCCTTATTTTCAAGAACCCACTTAAAACTCTGAGGAAAACAATCCTCCCTCAGACCACCCTACCACCCTAAGATATAAATCTTTGTTACAGAAAATTATTACAGTGATACAATATTTATCAATGACTTACCAATCTCATCACTATTCTTCTACACTGCTCTTCTCTTCCTGCATCAGTGTCTTCCTACTCACATCTTCTTGCGATTTATGTTCTCCTGCTTTGTCTCTGCATGCACACCTTAGATTTCTCTTCATCTCTTAGATATGCATTTTGTTCTATTTATTTCTTCTACATTTTATTCTCTATGAACCATTTCCATTCTTTGCACTACGCCTCGTCTATGTGCTTCAGCTCCTGCGCACAACCTTCTTCTTCCCACATGAATAACTATCAAAATAAGAAACCATCTCTTCTCTATTCTATGTATATTTGTCATGCCATGTCCTCTCCCAGATCATACACCTAACTCTTCATCCTCTCTTGGTGATTATGATGAGTCTATTCTTCATCAGTGGATGTTATCCTGAGATTCTTTGGCTTCTCTAGCAGTTAAAGTCTTCGACGCTTTTCCATCTATCAATCATTTCTATGATGAGTCTTCATTCCACTGGCAGTTAGCTCTAGACTCTTTAGCTCCTCTGGAGATCACCTTGTAGCTCCTCGTGTTCTCTAGCAGATATAATCACTCTATTCTGGCAGTTACTGGGAAAAACCTCCACGCATTCATTTTGGATTTTTTGGCTTCTAAACCCCTTCCTTCACATGACCATCGTCGGTGACCAAATGCCTATTCAAAAGAAAATTCCCAATCTCCTAAACTCCAAAGTGGAGCTTATAGATCTGCTATCTCCTCCCTCGATATGACCTTGGGTGATGAACTCATGAGACCACGTGATTATGGGTGCATCCAAAGGTGGTGTAGAACAAACTATTTTTCACCCTGAAATTTACCTCCAGCTGCCACATACCCTTTCTCCAAAACCGTGGCTTCAATTACAGACCACTCATGCAAAATTAAGACATGAGCATGTTCTGACCCCACAATTCGATGAGACCGTCGATCTCATGATCTTGACAGTGCTCCTTTAATCAACGACTCCGATCTATATTCCTTTCCTTCCTTCATTCCTCTGTCCATGCGTGATCCTTAGTCTCAACCACCAAGTGGCATGTGGCCCTCCAAACCAATGGACGAGATTGATTTTTCCTTTTGGGATTTTGGAGTCTCAATTCTCAAACTCCACTTTTTTCCAGAGCATTTCACCTGGATTTCACAATATAACAATGTGTGGTCTTCTCTAATCAACAGTCGCAATCCCTTCGGGTATTCGGGGTTTAGAAATCTCAAATTCCCAACCTTTCAACCTTCCTTTGAGTTTTCTCGAAGCTGGCAATCCACTGACATGTGTCCATTTCGGATCAACGGTCATGATCCTTTCATGTCTCCGGACTTTGGGATTCTCAAGTCTCAATTGGAAATACTTGAAGTGATATTTCTCTAAAATCTCAAATCAGCTGACACGTACTCCCCATTGATTGTCAAGGGGAGTACGTNAAATCTCAAATCAGCTGACACGTACTCCCCTTGACAATCAATGGTCGAGATTTGTCTTCAGTGAATTTCACGTTCTCCCCATCCACAAACTTCTGAAGTTGTGGATCTCGCACCACCTGTCCTCCTCAACGATGGATGTCTGTCATAACTTCTCCCTTCATAACTTTGAGATTTCAACTTTTCAAACTTACACTGTCCTTCCACTGTACTATGATCAATGGTTGAGAATACAACCGAAGTGATCTTTCAGAATGGAAGACTCATGTCCTTACTAATGTTGTTTGCTAACGTGGTCTGCCACATGTCCTTGCTGACGTGGTCTCCTTACGTGGTTTGCCACATATCCTTGCTACCATGGTTTTCTAACGTGATCTCCCATATGTCCTTTTCTGACATGATCTGCCACATGTCCCTGTAGATGAGGTTTGTTGACGTGGTCTGCCACATGTCCTTACAGATGAGGTTTGCTGACCTGGTCTACCACATGTCCTTGCAGACAAGGTTTTCTGATGTAATATGCTGATGTATATCTCCCTGATCTAACGATCATCGTATTTTCTTCAGATCTAATGGTCCTTATTCATTTCATATTTTCGGCTCTTTGGGCTTCGGATTTTTCAAATCTCAAATTGAAAAATCTGAAGTGAGATTTTTTCGGAGCTTAACCTCCTCACATATTTATACCCAAACTAAATGTTGTTCATCAATCATGATTTTGGATTGATGGCTCGATCTATATGCGATGCATCTCTTCTAGCTTATCATGTCCTTCCATTTAGAATGATCCAACGACTGATGAAAATTCTCATAAATGAGATCTCAGATCCTTTACCTCACTTATCCTATCCTTCCACTTTAAAATGATCCGACGAATGACAGGAATTCAGGTTTGATCCGATGGATGATGAGTATTTGGATAATCAAATTCTCAACCCTTTAGCCCCACTTATCCTATCCTTCCACTTAAAGTGATTTGACAGTTGTGAAGATTCTCGAAGAAGATCAACGATCAACGATGGTTGCGGAACCACAACTTGTGAGTGATTTAACTTGTCACCAAAACTCCACAATTTGAAGTTGCGCACCATTGGTGAGTCAACCACAATTTTCAATCTTCGAGGCTATAAGATCTGACATTCTTGACTAATTGCGGGATTGGAACTAGCACGATGTTTAATTCTCCTTCCAATCTCTGCAATCTATATCTTCCGTTGATCTGGAAATTGCACATCCGAGAGTCACAACTCAATCCGAATTAATATGATCACATGTTGGATCAACCACAATCGTCGATATCTGAGTCTATGAGATCTGACGATATAGACCAATTGCGGGATTGGAACTAGCGAGATGTTTAATTATTCTTTTGCTCCCCGCAATTCATCCCTATAGTTGATCTGTCTTGCAAATTTGACAGTCACAATCCTCCAACGGTCCTCAAGCCCATGGTCACTCATATGACCGACATCCATTATATGAGATGATCAACACTGTCAATTTATTGATCGGATTACTACTGAGGCTTCTCACCCTGAGCTTATGATCTCTCTAACTTAGAAGGTTTTATGAGTGTTCAATGGTCTCGACCTTTCCTCCTTCTGGGAGTCTATATTTGTCTTCGGAGAATTTCATGTTCTCCCCATCCACAAACTTCCGAAGTTGTGGATCTCATGCCACCTTTCCTCCTCGATGATGGATGACTATCGAAACTTCTCCCTTCAGAACTTCGGGATTTCAACTTTTCAAACTTACACTATCCTTCCATTGTACTATGATCAACGATTGATAATACACCCAAAGTGATATTTCAGATTAGATGACTCATGTCCTTGCTGACATGGTCTACCACATGTCCTTTCTGATGTGATTTGTTGACATGCTCTACCACATATCCTTGTTGATGTGGTTTTCTAACGTGATCTCCCATATGTCCTATTCTGACGTGGTCTACCACATATCCTTGCAGATGAGGTTTGCTAACGTAATCTGCTGACGTAGATCTCTTTGATCTAATGATCATTGTATGTTCTCCAGATCCAATGGTCCTTATTCATTTAGGATTTTCGACTCTCCAGGATTTGTGTTTTTCAAATCTCAAACTGAAAAATCTGAAGTGAGATTTTTTTGGAGCTTAACCTCCTTGCATCTTTATACCCGAACTAAATTTTGTTCATCGATCATGATCTTGTATCAATGTCTCAATTTGTCTATGATGCAACTATTCTAACTTATCCTGTCCTTCCACTTAGAATGATCCAATGGCTGATGAAAATTTACATAAATGAGATCTCAGATCTTTTACCCCACTTATCCTATCCTTCCACTTTAAAATGATCCGATGGCTACTAGGAATTCGGGTTTGATCTGACGGCTGATGAGTATTCAGATAATGAAATTCTCAACCCTTTAGCTCCACTTATCCTATCCTTCCACTCAAAGTGATTTGATGGTTGTGAATATTATCAAAGAATATCAATGGTCAAGATTTGTCTTCAGCGAATTTCATGTTCTCCCCATCCAAAAACTTCTGAAGTTGTGGATATCGCACCACCAGTCCTCCTCAATGATGGACGACTGTCAGAACTTCACCCTTCAGAACTTTGGGATTTCAAATTTTCAAACGTACACTATCCTTCCATTGTACTATGATCAATAGTTGAGAATACACTCGAAGTGATATTTGATATCGGACGACTCGTGTCCTTGTTGACGTGGTCTTCCACACGTCCTTGCTAACATGGTCTGCTGACGTGGTATTCCACATATCCTTGCTGATATGGTTTGGTAACGTGATCTCCCATATGTTATTTTCTGATGTGGTCTGACACATTTCCTTGCAGATAAGGTTTGCTGACGTAATCTGCTAATGTAGATCTCCCTAATATAACAGTCATCGTATGTTCTCCAGATTCAATGTTCCTTATTCATTTCAGATTTTAGGCTCTCTAGGCTTCAGGTTTTTCAAATCTCAATCTGAAAAATATGAAGTGAGATTTTTTCGGAGCCTAACCTCCTCACATATTTATACCTGAACTAAATGTTGCTTATCAATCATGATCTTGGATCGATGGATTGATCTGTTTGTGATGCAAATCTTCTATATTATCTTGCCCTTCCACTTAGAATGATCCAACGGTTGAAAAAAATTCCCATAAATGAGATATCATATCTTTTACCTTGCTTATCCTATCCTTCCACTTTAAAATGATCCGACGACTGACGGGAATTTGGGTTTGATTCGACAAGTGACAGGTATTTGGATAATCAAATTCTCAACCATTTATCTCTTCTTATCCTATCCTTCCACTTAAAGTGATTCGACGGTTGTGAAGATTCTCAAAGAATATCAACGATCAACGATGGTTGCAGGACGGCAACTTTTGAGTGATTTAACTCGTCACCAAAACTCCACAATTTGAAGTTGTGTGTCATTGGTGAGTCAAACACAATCGTCGATCTTCGAGACTATAAGATATGACAGTCCTAACTAATTGCGGGATTGGAACTAGCGTGATATTTGATTCTCCTTCCGATCTCTGCAATCTATCCCTTTCGTTGATCTGGTGATTGCGCATCCAACAGTCACAACTCAATATGACTTAATCTGATCGCTTGTTGGATCAACCACAATCATCGATATTTGAGTCTATGACATCTGACGATCTAGACCAATTGAGGGATTGGAATTAGCGAGATGTTTAATTCTTCTTTCGCTCCTCACAATTTAGCCCTGCTGTTGATCTATCTTGCAGATCCGACGGTCACAATCATGCAATGTGTTAGGATATTTAGACACTTAGGAGTTAGTTAAGATATACTTGGTCTATTGTGTCGTTAGGTAAAAGTGTGTTTTATAGTGTGTTTCTTTAGTATGCATTAATATGCATTTGTAGTTAGGAAATCCGACAATCACAATATGTTCCCAACATAGAGTGATCTGACGGTTCATACTCTCCTCGATCTTAATGGCCATTGATTCGTGGCTTAACACCTAATTGGTCCATGATATCTATTTAAAGAGCATGGAGGGTCATTTTTCGATGATCAATTGTGAGAAACTCTCTTGTAAAATCTCTCTGTAATCTTTTTCTTTGCATTAATAAACTGCTCCAAGTGGTTGTGTTGGCTGGGGTCGTCGATGTTTCCCCATAGGGGTTTTACCACGTGAAAAAATTGGTGTGTTAATCTTTGATCTGGTTATGTGAGTTTTTAATGAAGGTGTTTTTCCTCTGTTGGAATATATATGTTTTCGAGCATGGTATCAGAGCCTGTTTGAAGACCCTCTCCTGTTGTAGATAAAGATCGTGAATCCGAGTTGACTCATCTCCATTTTCTATCATTTCCATACATTTTTGAGCTAAGAGGAATGTTCCATTGCATCCAAAATGCTTTTTTCAGTCAGGAACACTTTTCGTTTCACTCGAAAATATTTCCGTTCGCCCAAGATACGACCATTACAGTCAGATCCGGAGGTATAAAGCTTGAATACACATTTTTTTAAATTTTTGCAGAGTAGTATGTTGATTTTATTTTAGTTTTGTTTTATTTATTTCTGGGTTTATACTCTTTTAGATCTATGTATTCTTTTTTCCCCGTGCCCGTTGCGATCTTGTCAAATCAGAAATAGATAGGAAAAGGTGCATCTTCCGGGTAAGGTAACCAATATCTAACCCTTGTTGTCATCGAGAAGCAAAATCTTTTTCTTGTGTGAAAAGAGTTTTTTTTTAGCACGCTCTCCAAGGCCATCTTCAACAACAAAAACAACAACAACAATCCTCCTTCTGAACATTACAATATGTTTTGCTAGATCATTTGGTTAAAATTTGCCTTATTAAGTAAGAGGTCTTGAGTTCAAGTCTCTCTTTTGTTACCTTTTTTGAAAAAGTTCATGCTAAAATTGTAAAGTGTATTTCACTTCAAGTATAAAAGTGAATCACTATAAGTAGATTTAATATTTTATTTTAGAGTTATTTATTTAGCATGCATCTCTTCTGTTATAATGTAACTTCATTGTGAAAGTGATCCCCACTTCTCTTTATAAAAGTGGGTCACTTCATAAAGCAACTTACACAATCACATGGTCATTTGGTTACCGATTGAGCATTTTTTAAAAAGGGCATAACTCTAACATCGGAAGTTCATTTTCAGTGCCATTTTTTTTAAAACCACATTATGTTTCAATATCTTTCCATACAGATCATCAGTTTTAGTTTTTAAATCCACATTATCTGCATATTTAATATGGCTTCTACAAGTACTGTCTTGCTTACCAACAACAACTACTTCCAATGGAAATCTCATATGGAAAATTTATTAAGAAGTAAAGGATTGTACCGGATTACCTTAGGAAAGGAAAAAGCACCCACTTATGTTGATAAGAAAGCCAAGAGGGATAATAGGAATGATGAAGCACGTGGACTAATTAGAATTTCCATCTCTCCTGATTTAAGGTACCACCTTCAAGATATTGATGACCCCAAAGAAGCTTGGAACATGATTGAATCTGTGTTTGGTAAACTCAATATTATTTGAGCACAACAGTTAGAAAATCAAATACTGACCCTGAGTCCAAATATTTTTCTTGCCTTGGAGACTACCTATCTAGGTTTAAAACACTCAGAAATTTATGTGAAGAATGTAAGATAAAGATGGAGGAAGAGAATTGCATCTATCTTATTCTTTCTAAGCTAAGTAGTGCATATTTTGTGTTTGTATCTACCTTTTATGCCATGAGAGAGGCTCTAGGGGAAGGATCTTATGAAAAACCCACTCTTGAGTCCTTTTGTTCTTCTTTGATTCTAGAGGAAGATAATATTGTACAATTTGGAGTGATCAACACTACAGGTCCCTCCAACAAAGCCTTAGTTACCCAGTAGAAGGATAAGCCCAAATATCCCAAGAAGAAACATCCTCGCTACAACAACAAACAACATAAGGGTCCCAAACCTGCTTAGACAGATTCAACTTCTAATGGTGACAAAGGAGAAAAATATAAAAGTAAGAATACTAACAGACATTGCATTTTTTTGATAAAGATGGTCATGATGAGTCCAAATGTTTCAATAATATGGCATCTTTATAGGCAATGATGAAGAAGTACAACATTAGTATTAATTCTACTTCTTCTACTCACGGACATGCACTTTCTGCTTCTGGTTTCTCCTTCAATTCAAATTCTACTACTACTTCTTCTTCTGATGAGTGGCTTATTGATTCAAGAGCATCTTATCATATGGATAAGGATAAAGCCATATTTTCTTCTCTAAATGAATGTAACACCAAGAAAATATTTGTTGGTGATGATAGATCTCTTAGTGTTATAGGATCTGGAACAGTTCAAGTAGATAATGGTCATTTCAATGATGTATTATGTGTTCAAATTCTTTCTTGTAACCTTCTATCAGTATATCAAATCACTCATTCAGGTGAATTTACAACCATCAAGTTTTCACCTCACCAAGTTGTAATCAAGGATCTAAAAGATCCTAAGCATGTTCTTGCAACTGGAATTGTTGATGATATTACCAGGTTGTACAAGTTTGAAAACTTTGGGTCATCATCTTTTTCATCAGTTTTTGTTGCTCATAGCGATGACTTGATAAAACTTTGGCATGAGAGGTTTGATCATCTAAACTATCGCTCATTGCAGCAACTATGTAATCAACATATGGTGACTAGTTTTCCTCTTGTTTCATGCAAAGATGGTGTTTGTGCTAGTTGTGTTCTCGACAAACATCATTGGGATAGTTTTGACAAACGTGCCTCTTGGAAAGCCTCGGGCCCTTTACAACTTGTTCACGGTGATTTGTGTGGTCCACTTTATTCTTCTTCTTTTTCTGGGTGCAAGTATTCTTAACTTTCAGAAGTACTTGGGTTTACTTCTTAAAACTTAAGAGCGAAGTTTTTGACAAGTTTTTGGCCTACAAGGCTCTTGTAGAAAAGCAATCTGGACATCAAATTCAAAAGTTAAGAATAGATAATGGAGGTGAATATGTGAACAATAATTTTACAAGCTACTGCACTACATAAGGAATCCAAATGCAACACACTGCTCCATATACACCACAACAAAATGGTGTTGTTGAGAGAAAGAACCGCACATTAAAAGAAATGGCTAATTGTATGATCCAATCTAAAGGATTAAGTCTAAAGTATTGGGAAAAATTCATCAACTATGAAAATTACATAGTAAATCACACTCCCACAAAGGCTCTTAAAAATATAACACTGGAAGAAGATTGGACTAAAATTAAACCAGAAGTACGTCACTTCCGTGTATTTGGCAGTATAGTATGGGCTTACATTCCTGATGAGAAAAGGAAAACATTGCAGCCTAAAAGTGAGAAGTGTATATTTGTTGGTTATTCTTAAGATGTCAAAGGTTACAAACTTCTTCAATCACATCGTAATGAAATTATTATTAGAAGAGATGTTAAATTTGATGAAAATCTCTTGGCATGCGAGCCTAATTCGACGATTGTGCCTTCTTCGGCCTGCGCACCATATTCAATGTTTGTGCCTTCTTATGATATGGTTTCTTCTTCAGATGATGACAGTGAGGATGAAAATCCACCTTCTCCTGCTCACCCTTCTCCAGATGAGTCCTTTGAACCTGAACCAACACCAACTCCATCGCTTCCTAGATGGGTTCGTTCAACACAAGAAGCAGTTGGTGATCTTGTCGGTGATCCTTCAGATAAAATTCAGACATGTTCACAGTTCCAGCGAGCCACTTCTCTTTTGTCTCAATTTTCAGAAACTCATGATCCAGATACATTTGTAGAAGCTTCAGGTCATCCAGATTGGGATACAACAATGAATGAAGAGTATCGTTCTTTAATGGAAAATGATACGTGGGATCTTGTACCTCTTCCAAAAGGAAGAAAACTTGTTATATGGAAATGGGTCTACATAACTAAGTATGCATCAGATGGAAGTGTTGAAATACACAAGGCTTGGTTAGTTGCCAAAGGATTTTCCCAATTTGAAGGAATTGACTATAATGAAACCTTTGCCTCTGTAGAAAAAATGAATTCCATCCATCTTGTTCTTTCCCTTACTATCTCACATAAATGGGAGGTCCATTAGATGGATGTTAAATCCATCTTCTTGCACAGAGATTTTCAAGAAGAAATCTACATGGCACAACCTCTTGGCTATGTCTAGAATGACTCTAGCCTTGTTTGTCGCCTCAAGAAATCTCTTTATGGTCTCAAGCAAACTCCCTGAGATTGGTATGGGAAAATGGATAGCTTTCTTATTGCCAATGGATTCTCTTGATTCCATTATGTTCCTAATGTATATACCAAGAAAGTAGTAAGCCATCTCATAATCCTTGTCCTTTATGTTGATGACCTTATCCTTACTGGTAGTGACTCAAAAATTTTAAACCATGTGAAAACTAGCCTTAAGAAGCAATTTGAAATGACATACTTAGGATTTTTGCACTATTTCCTTGTCCTCCAGGTTTTGCAAACCAATGAAGGATATTTTCTTTCCCAGTCTAAGTATGCTTGTGACCTTCTTCATCGCTTTCACATGGGCGATTGTAAACCAACCCCTTCTCCCTTCCAGTCTGGAGTCAAGTTTTCTACCACCTGTACTTCTCCTGAAGTTGATGCCACCCTGTATCGTCAGTTAGTTGGTGGCCTTTTATACTTGACTCATACCCATCCTGATCTTTCCTTTGTTGTTGGTCTTGTTTCCTGATATATGAAAACACCCCATGAAAACCATTGGAAAGAAGCTAAAAGGATAGATCGCTATGTTCATGGAACATTTCAGTTCAGGATACATTACAGTTCAGGGGGGACTCCTTCAATTGGTTGGTTTCAGTGATTCAGATTGGGCCGGTGACCCCGATGATCGGAAGTCTGTTGTTGGTTATTTTTTCATCCTTGGCTCAGAACCTATCACTTGGGACTGTAAGAAACAATAGGCTATTTCACTTTCTTCAACAGAAGTAGAGTACCGAGTAATGGTAAATGAAAGTCAGGAAGCCTTGTGGCTTCGACAGATCCTTTCGGAGTTTGGATTCCAGCACCAGCATTCGACCAGCCTTTGGTGTGACAATTAGAGTGCCATCAAGCTCGCCAAATACCTAGTTCAACATCAACGTAGAAAACACATTGAGCTACACATGCACTTCATCAGAAATCTCATTCATGATCAAGTTATTGAAGTTCTCTTTTGACCTATAAAAGATCAAGTTGCATACATTTTCACAAAGTCTCTTACAGAAGCAATATTTTCCAAAATTCGATCTATGTTAGGAGTTCATGAAGTTTTCATTAAGGGGCATAGGCTCTAATGCCTCCTTCCTTCTCTTATTGTGTCACTATTGTAAATCCTTCAATCCTATCCCAAGTTGTTCTTAATGGGGGATGTTAGGATATTTAGACACTTAGGAGTTAGTTA
>JASDQU010735714.1:47715-72550 GCA_032191745.1 Picea mariana | reverse complement strand
AACAAGTACAAAGATAGAAAACTCGAGGGTTTTTCATATTTTGAGAGTCTGAAAAACACTTAAAGAGAACTCTCTCAGTTCCTTTTTCGTAAACTAGTTCGACAGGACCGAAAAAGTGATAAGCTATTGTCTGCCGAACATTTTGTTCAGATACTTTTACGAGCGTGAATAGAACAAGGTCGTTTGGAAATATTTTCATTTTTATGGAGTGTGAAAAGAGCTTAAAGGATACTCCTTTGTGTTCATCATTTTTTTGTTACCATGACGAGTACGAAAAGACGAGAAAAGTATACTCGGTTACGTTCTCATGTATTTTCGAGCACGAGAATGAATGAAGACTGAGCTCAAAGTTTTTCAAAAAACCATAAAAAGCAGTTGTACATGTGACAAAAAAAAGAAAAAAACATATGTACCCCTTCATGTGGACTTCAAAGTCATTATATCTGCAAAAAGTCACACTTGTAGGGATATTAGGCATTAGGTTTGATGGACAAAACCATATAAAAATCAACAAAAAGGGTAAAAAGTAAATAAATATGGGTAAAAGAGGGCTTTTACCATTTTCATTATGATTTTGCCAAGAAATTTTCCCAAAACACCTCATTTTCCCCCGAATTTCATTGCTCGATCATGAGAGGCACAGGTAACCATTTGGTGAACCGTCTCCGTCAATGAGGTAAGCTCTTGATCTCCTATATTTTCCATGGTTGAGTTTTTGTTTTCATTGGCAATTTTCAAGGTTTTGGGTTTGTTTTAGGGCCAAAACTTGTGCCCGGGCATTCTCGCAGGCTAGCCATATGGGACCTGTGAGAATGCATGATTCTCGTAGGTGACCTCAAGGGAACCTATGAGAATATCACACTATGCTAAAGGGGCAACTGCGAGGGCCGAAAAATGAAATTTCAAATTGATTTTTTCTCAATAAAAAATATGCCAAGGTTTGAAATGAGTTGTTGACCCTTCTCTTATGGTTCTTGTGCAGGAATTTGACCGTCATGATGCTGGAGTGGCGAGAAAGAGAACATGTGGAGGAGGATGCCATTTTTGGGAATGAACCAAGTACCATTGCCACCCTCCGAGACTGTGGGATCTTGAAATTCTTCCGGATTCTGGGCATGAGGGACTAAATTAGGTTGTTGGAGTACCTGGTTCATATGTGGGACGTGGACCAGTAGTTGTTTCACGTGGGAGTCCACACCTTGACCCTAGATATAGAGGATATATACTTTCCAACAGGGTTATCATGGCGGGGGTGCCATGCTAGCTTGACCGGTAGCAGAGGTGGAAGACTCCCTATGAGTGAGTATTGTCACCAGTACTGCCTTCCAGAGGCAGAAAGAAGTAAGGGCAAGGTTTCTATCTGGGGGGTCCAAGATTTGACCATGTGAACAATATTTTTCACTATAGCATGCATGGTTGGGAGCACAACTCCACACATGGCTCTCCAAAGCTACTTCCAATATGCCATAGAGTGCACAAAGCCGCGAGTCTTCAACTGGTCGGTTGCAGTTCTTCGCAGTATGAAGAGGCAATTGACGAAATGTAGGAAGGGCGACCTGAAGTAGTTTGGGTACGGATCACTTTCAGTGTCCTTCTTTCTTGAGAGGGTCCCATTGCTGAGATTACAGGTTGAGTGGGGTTTAGTAGCCCCACAAGATCCGAGGATGCTGAGGTGGTGCAGCCTCATGGCCCGACACGTAGCTGGGCCTATCATCAAATACAATGATTCATTTTTTGACTGGTTGTGGCCACAGATGCTAATGGTTGATGACTATGCCTACACTAGATTGGACTTCTGATGGGATCCATATGTATCCCTACCTGAGGATGCTCAATGGGGTGACCTTGGTAAGAAGTACACATTTTGTTCTTTTAAATGTTTTTGTAATTTTTATCATATAAAATGTTTTTTATGTTTGTCTAAGGACTAATCAAAAAATATCCTTTTGATGACACATATGTCAAGCCATATTGACCACCAAGAACATCTCCTATTCAGCGATGAGGAGAGGCGGCTCCAGTGGCATGATGGGATGCCGAAGACTGTGAAGCAGTGGATAAAAACTTGGAGGGGTTGACTACTGACATTCCAGATATGGATATCAGGGAGATCCCTCGGTGTTATTAGCACCACACTGTGGGTGTGTCAGAGTCCTATTAGTCGATTTCTTTGTAGGGTGGCCCAGGAAGTCATTTTATCATGAGTGTCACCCATGACGCTACTTTATAGAAGCTATGAGCTTCAGATTTTGAGATTTTGGTCCTTGGACAGAAACATTTTGTAAAAAAAATTGATCGTTATATACATATATACGGCTTCTACCGGCTTATCTTGTGTTGTGTGATACATGTGATGTGATTGGTTTATAAATGGCCCAAATGTCTGTCTAGTACATAGTTAGCTAACGCATCAGTTAATTTATTTAGACATC
Source organism: Picea mariana (assembly GCA_032191745.1). Lineage (NCBI taxonomy): Eukaryota > Viridiplantae > Streptophyta > Pinopsida > Pinales > Pinaceae > Picea > Picea mariana. The sequence continues at coordinate 70,118 of JASDQU010735714.1, read as the reverse complement.
TAGGAATGTGTTGATACTCAATATAATCAAAACAACGTTTCAAGAGGCGAATTAGTAAATATACCCATAATAAAGTAGGACTTTGAATAGCATAGACATTACTTAGCTACAGTACCACTAGTTGTGAATCGAGTTGTACAATCAAGTGGTGGATACTGAGAGAAATAACATCAATCAACAATTCGATGGCGGCACTATATTCTGCAATATTGTTGGTCGCAAGGTCGAGACACACACCTCATAGAGTGATAAGTTTGTTTGTAGGGGTGTAAATTGCCCAAGCAACAGAAGAAAGGTTTTGAGTACTACGACTAGTGCCATCAGTGAAGCCAATGTGCGGTAGTGAAGACTCTGACATATGGAAACCAAACACAACGTAACATAATGTTAGAGACTAGATAACAAAAGAGAATACTACAGTAACACACAAGAAGTATGATATAATAAAATACATGTACTCATGCACAGGTGATTTTAGGCATAGTACTTCTTTAAGTACAACCCATTTCTGGGTTATCTCAAAGGCATACCATCGTAGTCCACTAACTCGTAAATTCCTTTCTCCAAAAATCATCTAATGATATAAGGAGATCGCCACATAGCTTCAAATTTTCCTGCTCCTAGCATATCTCAATTTTGTTCATAAAGGAGAACCAGATCACCTTGGGAGAAAACGCGAGGCTTGACTTGTTTGTCGTATTGGGCTTTGACGCGTTTATTCTGGGCTTCTATGACTAGGGTGGCATCGCAACGAGTTTTGTATAATCACATGAGATACAACAAATGCTCTTCTTCGGCAAAGGTGTTTGGGAGGAGTTCAATGGCTAGTTTTAAGGAGGGTATCTCACATTCAATCGGTAGGATAGCTTCTAGACCATAAACTAACCAGAATGGTGTAAACCAGGTAGCAGAATTAACAGATTTCTGGTAAGCCTATTAGGACCCAAATTTGATCAATTTTTATGCTTTATATCTTTTCATATGATCTTTCTAACAGTCTTATACCCCTGATTTTGTATAACTTTGGTTTAAACATTGACTTAAATTGATATCTAAAGACCCAAAACTTGTCTTTAATAGTTCTCTTGTTTTTAGTTAAGTTTTGAGAGTTTTTAATGCACAATCTCACTTATAATATTATATTATGGATTCCTGTACTAAAGTTGATGTTCCAGCACCAGGATGAATGCTTCAAGGATGATCCCTCCATGAGAATCTTCGTAAACAATCAACACATGCTCTATTTCAGTTATAAATAAATGACAACTTGTCTTGATGACACTTCGTGTCATGAGAATAAGGTAGTTAAAAGGCATCACGATATTCTCTCCTACATTGGCGCAATGGTTATACTAGCTATGTGATATTAAGCGCATCATTTCTCTCTTGTATTAATGAAAAATATATATTCAATTCCTTATGTAACTATTACATTAATTATTTTATCTATTCTAGGATATGGGAAGATACCAGAAAGCTAGTATGTAGGGGGGTTCGAAATTCTATATAAGGGAGGATTGAAATGAAAGATGTATGTAGATATGATGGGGAATAGTTGATAGATAGAATAGAGCATAAAGGAATGTAATCATTTGTTTGTAGATGGAATAGAACAAGAACGCATTTCTTATTTTAGTTTTCTGTCCTTGGTTAATTCTGAAGCTTGTCTATGAGAATGGATTTATAATTGATTATCAATGCAACTTGGATAGGAAGGCCCCCCTGCCCAAGTTTGCAGTGCATCTTCAGTCATAATAAAAGGATTGTTGTAGATTCTTTTTTTTAGAAATTTTGATTAATTTAGAGCAATTTAATTTCAGTCCTGTTCATGATTTGGGGAGTTTTCATTTGCTTACAACAATTAAGGAGTAATAAGGTTATAGTTAGTATCTTGAGTGGTTTCAATTCAGTTTTCATTTCTTAGCAGAATGCGTTACACATTGGTTCAGTTTATTTGGAATAAGATGTTGAGGTTTTGAAGTTATAAGGATTGGTTGTTGGTTTAAGTATCTTTCACATTTGGATATTCATTTGATTTTAAGAGAGTACTTGGTTTAATAGCATAATCTCAGATTAAGTGATTTGGAAAAATCTAAAAGTAATGATGTAGGATATCAAGTTGAGTTAAGATTCTTATCCTGAGAAATCAATGGAATTAGTTGCAGTCATGATTGTAATTATGAATTCATAATTCTCAGTATTCTCTAATGATAGCTCAAAGTTGGATGTAATGAAGAAATGATTGAGGAAGGATTAGTGTGGATCATTTTCCTTTTAAGAAACCAAAGATCAGATTTATAGTTGTAGCAAGGTTATTTCAGTTAGACTACTTCAAGTGGATTGTTTCCAAGAATTTCATTAGTAGGAGCATTTTCATTATGAATTAGATAGAGGTGTGAATATTTGAGATTTCTATGAGCAAGATAAGTTTGACTCCATTCCTGTAAATATTGTACTGGTTCCTCAAAGTCTAGCTTCACGGGTTGACATTTAAGTGTTGAAATATATAGTATATATTTAGCTCAACATTTTGGCGCCGTTTCTAGGGAGGCACTAAAAAGGATTGGAGAATAGGGATTGTGTTGTGTTTGTTGAAGGCCAGGGGGGCGAGGAGCTATAATACAGAAGGTTGTGTGGCTTTTTGAGTTTTTAATCAAAGAAATTGTAGAAAAAACCAACAAAAATCACTCAGATGGATTCAAGAATTGTTGAAAGAAGGAGGGTGTTACTTCAACAAATTTCTAATATTCTGATGGAGCTTGAAGATCTATCTGTAACTCAGGAAAAAAAAGACAAATCACTAGATTTAGCAGGCTCCTTCAAGCATGCATGTCTGCCTACAAAAGAGGTCAAGAGAGTAGAAACTTCATTAGGTATAGAACAAGCATTGGAACTAGGAAGTCAAGAGTTTCTTGCATGATTACCTCCTGTGGGTGGTCAAGGATATGAAGATCAGATATTTGAAGGGCTGCAGAGTATGGATATTGATAGTATTAAAAATCAAGAGCACCAGGGTATGCAAGAATTTATAGAAAATTGTTTTCAATCTATTATGAGGCCTCAAGAAAGATTCCTTCTTTAGGTTCTCTTGGATCTGGCAATAAACATCTTTTTGGTTCCTCATATCCATTCAACAATTTAGGTACAATTCTTTTATGTGGAGATGAGGTTACTTTCTATCTTGATGCATGAATGGTTGCTCTGGAAATCAAACTTTACTTGAAGCAATATTTGTCTTGTTTTCAAGTAGGTAGGAATAAAATGCTGCAAATAGTCAGTAAAAATGTAGCAATCCTTTTTTTTTTAACTTTTGCAAGAATAAGCTATCAGTTGGTTCGACAACTCTGTTCTTCTATAGAGTTCAGATAAAAAAAAATTCTGCATCATTATTTCGGTACCAAAGATGGACATCAACAGTCCACATAGTTTCTGGGAGGATAACTTCAGCAATCAATCAACAACTTCTTGGAGGACATAGTCACCATCTGATCTTGATTTGCACATTTGGTACAGGTAAAACAACAATATTGAGGTATGCATTTTTAAAACTCTTAATTTGACTAAATACAAGAAGAAAATTTTGGACAAGTACAACCCTGTATCTAAATTATGCTCAATTTATCTAAATCTTCCTCATTTTGGTTATTCTTGATTGACAAACCTCTGTTTCTCATTTGACATTTCAAATCCTTTCAGTGATTCGAAATGTGCCCTTTAATGGTATGCCAAGGTCTTTTATAAGTCTATAGAATCTTTTCATATGACAATCTTCTTACCTTTGGGAAACCTATTCTCAAATTATGATCCTCTGCCTGACAAACAATATGAGTATTGGAAACAGATAAAGAAGTTATGCTGGGTGGTCCTATACCAGTACGATTAGCATCATCAGATGAAGAGTAGTTTTCACGGGGCTTATGTTCATACAGACAAGGGACTAGAATCATTGATGATATAAGGAATCTCTCTCTAAATTTAGTGAGTTAAGTTAAGGCGGAAAATCTGGAACAAGCATAACTCCTACACATGTGAAATTAAACTTTTTTTTCCCTTCCCTGACCTTATTCTTTAATGATTATCTCCATACAAGACAAGATTCATTCCTGTACTTGCCCCTCTATCATTATGCTTTTCAAGTCTTTACCCTGTCATGATTACTTCCATATAAAACATGATTTCATTCCTTTACCTTCCATTTATCCTTTCACCGAAATCTTGTTTCCCCACTTCCAAATTCTAAACATCTCTATACTATTTTCCATCATTATTTTACGTGCCCTTATTCACCTAATTTTGAATAACTATCGGGATTTGAAATAAGCCCTATCAACATATCGTTGTATCCCTCCTTGGTTTTGAATTGTTGTTGAATGATTTTCTGTTGCATTTTTTCCAAAAATGGTGGCTATTCGTTATGAACCAAGTTCAATTCAAGATCTAGAGGCAACACCAGAGTACAATGCTTGTCGAGAGATGTTTCACAGCCGAGGATGGCATAGGTGCTTTGAAATTTTTTTTGGGTACGATAGTAGCATCTCACTTTTGTTTTCTCAAGGGTTTGATCGCAGGGTTACTCGATTTAGGGATATTATGATGGAGATTACAGAGCAGACTATTGTTGCAGCTACAGACTTTCCTCAAACTGGTGAAAAATGGTTTAAGAAGCATAATTTGCCAATATCAGAGAGGAATTGGTTTTTGAAGAAAAAGTATCATGATGTAGATTGGTCTAAATGAGTTCCAAGGGCTTGGCTTAAGGAGGAATGGAAGAAACCATTAATTGTCCTCCAACGATATCTGACTTGTGAAGGGCGATACAATCTGACTTTCACCTATCATATCCGCATCTTACAACATTTTTCACAAGGTAAGGAAATGAATTTTCCTTATTTTCTTTAGAGGAGCTTAAAGAAAATGTGTGAAACAGTGAAGAGGTCAGTTATAAACCCTGAGCAACATTTGTTTCATCATGGGCTAGTTAAATTATTAATTTTGACTGAATTAAAAGGCCATAAAGACACCTAGAATAATTTCATAGCTGGAAATTTGTCTAGTCCTACATATGGAAGAAAGACAGGGGGTCCTACTATCCCTACCAGAATTAAAAGGTCTCTCTCTCACACTGGTAAAAATAGGAAGGTCAAAGTGATAGGAGGAGTGTCATCTTTAGAGCCTAAATTCAAGAAAATGACTAGAAGTATGACATCTAAGAACCCCAATCTTGATATTCCTTCCCCTGAATTTCAAATGAAACTCTATATAGATATTGATGATGAGATAGAAGGAGGCTCATAGGCCATTGCAGATGTCCTAGTAAATTTAAAGAAGGAATTACCTCCACATTTTACCCAATCTAGTTCACCTCCACAAAATCCTATAGGGCTGGGTAGTCCCAAGATAATTTCTCCTAAAAATTTCTTTAAGTTACAGACAGAGAATGCACACTTAAAAGAGAATTTGCATGAATATGAGGTATTGGATCGATTACTTAAAACTAAGAACACTACATTGAAAGTTCACCTTACTCAATCTCAGACTCAGGAGTCTGATATGTGTGCACAAATAGATAAATTTCATTCTCAGGCCAATACACTCAATTTTGAAAATAGGAAGCTTCACTCAAGACTCAATCACAGGTATCAGGAGACTCGTATACTTCTAATTGAAAATCCATCTCTTAGGAAGCAACTTCAGTACAGGGCAGGAAGCAGAAAATAAGGCTAATGAAGTAGATGAGGCAGAAGCCATTCCAAATACTACACAGAGTTAGAAATTTTCAGGGACTTTTCTTTGCATGAGGACATGCAAAAATTTGGGTTTGGGGGGATGTTAGGACCCAAATTTGATCAATTTTTATGCCTTATATCTTTTCATATGATCTTTCTAACAGTCTTATACCCCTCATTTTGTATAAATTTGGTTTAAACATTGACTTAAATTGATATCTAAAGACCCAAAACTTGTCTTTAATAGTTCTCTTGTTTTTAGTTAAGTTTTGAGAGTTTTTAATGCACAATCTCACTTATAATATTATATTATGGATTCCTATACTAATGTTGATGTTCCAGCACCAGGATGAATGTTTCAAGGATGATCCCTCCATGAGAATCTTCTTAAACAACCAGCGCATGCTCTATTTCAGTTATAAATAAATGACAACTTGTCTTGATGACACTTCGTGTCATGAGACTAAGGCAGTTAAAAGGCATCACGATATTCTCTCCTACATTGGCGCAATGGTTATACTAGCTCTGTGATATTAAGTGCATCAGTTCTCTCTTGTATTAATGCAAAATATATATTCAATTCCTTATGTAGCTGTTACATTAATTATGTTATCTATTCTGGGATATGGGAAGATACTAGAAATCTAGTATGTAGGGGGGTTTAAAATTCTATATAAGGGAGGATCGAAATGAGAGATGTATGTAGACATGATGGGGAATAGATGATAGATAGAATATAGCATAGAGGACTGTAATCATTTGTTTGTAGATGGAATAGAACAAGAACACATTTCTTATTTTAGTTTTTTTTTCCTTGGTTAATTCTGAAGCTTGTCTATGAGAAATTGATAATTGATTATCGATGCAACTTGGATAGGAAGGGCCCCCTGCCCAAGTTTGTAGTGCATCTTCAGTCATAATAGAAGGATTGTTGTAGATTCTTTTTTTTAGAAATTTTGATTAATTTATAGCAATTTAATTTCAGTCTTGTTCATGATTTGGGGATTTTTCATTTGCTTACAAAAGTTAAGGAGTAATAAGGTTATAGTTAGCAGCTTGAGTGGTTTCAATTCAATTTTCATTTCTTAGCAGAATGTGTTATGCATTGGTTTAGTTTATTTGGAATAAGATGTTGAAGTTTTGAAGTTATAAGGATTGGTTGTTGGTTTAAGTATCTTTCACATTTGGATAGTCATTTGATTTTAAGAGAATACTTCGTTTAATAGAATAATCTCAGATTAAGTGATTTGGTGAAATCTAAAAGTAATGATCTAGGATATCAAGTTGAGTTAAGATTCTTATCCTGAGAAATCAATGGAATTAGTTGCAGTCATGATTATAATTATGAGTTCATAATTCTTAGTATTCTCTAATGATAGCTCAAAGTTGGATGTAATGAAGAAATGATTGAGGAAGGAATATTGTGGATCATTTTCCTTTTAAGAAACCAAATATCAGATTTATAGTTGTAGCAAGGTTATTTTAGTTAGACTACTTCAAGTGGATTGTTTCCAAGAATTTCATTAGTAGGAGCATTTTCATTATGAATTAGATAGAGGTGTGAAGATTTGATATTTCTATGAGCAAGATAAGTTTGACTCCATTCTTGTACATACTGTACTGGTTCCTCAAAGTCTACCTTCCTGGGTTGTCAATTAAGTGTTGAAATATATAGTATATATTTAGCTCAACAAAGCCCGCAATGCTGAAAACAACATCGTGTGCCAACTCATTTTGTGAATCCCTATCATTCATTGAAGCATGGTAATGAGGACTTTGTTAATTGCTTCGACTTGGCCGTTGTCTTGTGGGTAATAGGGTGTTGAATTTTCATGGCGAAGACCCAACTTTTCAGTGAGTTCGGACATCATGAAGTTTCTAAAGTGGCTACCGTGATCAGTGACGATAGCCTGAGGAACACCAAAACGAGCTATGATGTTATTGAATATGAATAATGCTGTGGTATTTCCATTTTTTTCAAATGTCAGCATCGTCTCAGCCCATTTCGTAAAATAATCTACAACTACAATAATGTATCCATGCCCCCTGGCCGAGTGAGGGTGACATGTCATGAAATCGATACCCCATTTCGTAAAAGGACCAATAGAGACCATAGGGTGAAGAGGAGTAGTATGTGATCGTATTTTATGGTTGTAGGTATGGCAAGCGTGGCATTTTTGGATGACAATTATACAATCGTTAAATAAAGAAGGCCAAAAATACCCTGCTCACAAGATCTTCTGGGTAGTAGCATACCCAGGCATATGACCACCATAGGCTCTAGAGTGGCAGTCATTTAGGGCTTTCTTGGCTTCGTCAAATGTGAGGCAGCAACAAAAAATTGAGTCAATCCCATGACAATAAAGAGTATCACCGAGGATAATATAATGACAGGCTTGGTAGCGTATTTGACAGCGGTCAGTACTAGACAAATTGGGTTGGAAAGTCTGGGTTTGGAGATATATGATGACATCTCTATACCAAATATCATCAGAACTAATTAAGAAAAGGGATTCATCAGGTAATAAATTGGCTGCTACATTTTCCATCTCAGAGTAGGGAAAGTCGCATATCAACTCGGCAAACACTAAGGATTTCTTGGACTTAGCGCATTCGAATTCTAAGTCAAACTCCTAGAGTATCACAATCCATTTGGAGTATTTGCCCCTTGTTATAACCCTAAATTGCACCACACATGCTTACCTGGCATCGGGCCAACTCATATCCCTTCTTTGCCAAAACTCTACTGAACAACTCTTTGAAAATCCTCTTGGGTCAAGGCCCACGTGCCCTAACCCATTACTGCATGCATGTGCATGCTGGATAACTCACAAAAGCCCGTGTGTACCTAACAAAGCATGAAAAAAGGAAAGTTTTCGATGGAACAAAAAGCTATGGGTCAATTAACTGAAACTCCCAGCCATGCATGGCTGAGGGTTCGTCCAAAACCCTAGCTCCTTCTAGCCTATAAAAGAAGGGGTAGGGGTACCATTTGGAGGAGGAAAAAATATAGCGAAGAAACTCTGCCCATTTATGTAATCCATTGTCCCAAACCTTTAGCCTTTCCTCATCCCAAGGGAGATTTAACGCAAAGTAGTTGAAGGACAGAAGAAGAGGAGCCCAGGATCAGGTTCAAGGAGCGATGTTCGGTCTCATATTTTGTAATTTGATTCACTTTCGGTAATAAAAAGAATACTTTTCCCGTCCCAATGCATGAATTGTCTATGATTTGATTAACTTATGCTTGATTTATAACCCTTGAGTATAGAAGTAACATGAATGCATAGTTGTTGTTTGTCTTGAGTGCAGGTCATATGTGGTAGGAGTAGCGCAAGCAAGTAATCAAAGAGCAACGGAGGATCTACATTGAACATCGATAATAAGGTTGGTGGTCCTTTTCCATGCATTTAATGTGAAAAAGGGGTTTAAATCTTGGGTTGTAGGTAAAAAAGTAGTTTCTATTCAGTAAAAATCTGCATGCAAGTCTGACTCTAGTTTGCTAGTCCGTAGGGTGTTTTTCCCAACAACACCCCCTATCAATTGGCATGTAAGAATGTGTTGTATCGGGGTTGAAATTAGAAATTATCATAGTCTTGTGAGAGAGGATATAGTGCCAGAAACATTGAACTGCCTGGACAACTGCCAAGGCCATTTTTTCAACATGTAAATACTTGGTTTTGGTAGGCGTTAGACTTCGACTCAAGTAATAGATGACATGTTCATCATGAGAATCATCCTCCTGGATGAGAACCATAGCGATGGTGTAATCCGATGCTGTGAGGTAGAGGAAATAATCACAACTGTAATTAGGTGGGAAGAGAAGCAGAGTACATGTCATGGAAAGTTTCAAAGCTTCGAAGGCTTTGTTGGTGATGGCATCCCATATGAACTTAGACCCCTTTTTGAGTAGTTGCATAAATCCAAGGGTTAGCTCAGCATAGTTCTGGATGAAACGACGAAGAAAGTTTGCTTTCCCTTGCAAACTTTGTAACTGGAGAAGTGAATAAGGAGGAGGAAGATTGAGAATCACCTCGACCTTCAAAGGATCTACCCTGATCCTTTGACATGAAATAATAAAGCCTAGAAGTCGACCAGATTCTATGCAGAAAATGCATTTGTGAGGATTCAAGCGTATATGGTAAAATCGACATCGAAGGAAAATGGCTCAGAGGTGTATTGGATGATCTATATGGTGAATGGAATGAGCAGGTAAGTCATCTAGATATGGCTGCACGATGTGCTTGATATCTTGGAAGGAATAAGACATAGCGTGCTGAAATGTTGCGCCAGCGTTTTTTAGACCGAAAGGAAGTTTCCGATAGGAAAAAGTGCCCCAAGGACAAATAAAATCGGTTTTGTGTTGGTCCTCGGGAACAATATTGATTTGATTATATCTGGAGAAACCATCCATCAGAAATAATATTTCACTTCCAACACAATCGTCGACAATCTGGTTGTCCAAGGGGGTAGGAAAGTTGTCTTTAGGTCATGCTTTGTTAATATCCCTATAATCAACGCACATGCAGATTGTGCCTTGTTTCTTGTCCATTGGGATAAGATTGGAAAACCAGTCAGTGAGAGCCACCAGGTAAATAAATCTAGCTTTGAGAAGTTTCTCGACTTCAAGCTTAATAGCGGCCGCTTTACGTGGGTGGAACGGACGAAGGCATTGATGGAAAGGTTTAGTGTCTGGGTATGTCTTAATCTCATGTATCACAATGTCGGGGTCAATACCCGACATTTCTTCATAGCTCCAGGTGAAGACGTCATGAAATTCTTTGAAAAGTGACTTGTAGGTGACGATTTCATCAGGGGAACACGAAGCTCCGATATGCACATTTTCGACAATTCTAGGTTTTATGGATATGTCAAGGGGAATGGTGGGTGAGATATTGCTTAAGTTCCCTTTGGAAAACACATTGTGTGTAGACTCGGGAATGGTGGAAATGACGACAATGTTTGACTTTGTTGAGATCCATTGGTAGCTCTCGATGGTGTGTTGTTCCAGGAAGAGGATGGAATGATGATGTCCATTGTCTCAGGGGGTATCTTCCATAACAGACATAATCATCTCATCTATGGGAAAAATGACACGAAAATGATATGGAGATAAATCACCAAGAGAGGGGGTAGAAGGAGTTGTCGATTGAATGGCCTGATAGGCAGATTTGACCAGACTCAAAGGAATTTCATCGCCGTAACGAAGATGATTGTTGGGGTTGGGTACCATCCATGGGTCGTCAGACACAGGGGTTCCATGAATATAGGTGGAGATCATGTTGATCAAGGTGACATATGGATGTGGAACATCGGGTGGTGGGATGGGGAAGGTACCCATTAACGAGGAGTCTTTAAGAAGACCCACACCGACATTCTTGTATCTGGGGGGGGGTTGGCAATGAATGGTATGTTGCTGATGCACACATCCGAGTTAAAAAAAGCTAATTGGTCGATGGTAATGACCTTTCCTTGATGAGGGAAACACACGACACAAAAAAGAGTCAACACAAGTACATGTGTTGTCACAAGAGTTGACTCTAGGTTGTAATAGAGCCAAGCCTTAGCACATTTTAAATGAAATAAAATTTGTTGATTGATCAGTCATAAGAGGCTTCTAGAACTAGGTCTGAAACAGGCCCTTCACTCATTTATAGATCAGAAATGAAGAGGCATGACATCATTTGTCTAATTGATTTAATAAAGAATATGGATAAAGGATAAGAGATAAAGAAGACTGAAACAAAGAGTTAGGGATATAATCCGATAAGTCTAATCTTTATTTCAATGGAAGAAATAACACCAAACTTCAAATATCTGAACACAGGTCTTATCTCACTCATAGAAAGACAAAGGAAAAGCTATGAACAAATAAAAATTGTAAATAAGGCAAAACAATTAAGATGCAGGTCTTGTTCTACTCACGACAAAACAGAGGAAAAACTGCACTTTAAGGAATGCTTTAAATTAGCTACAACAGAAGTATCACTGAATTGTAACGATTACAAGCTGAATTAATGAATGGAAGGAAGAAAGAGAAGTGATGAAAACTTTAGAAACAATAACACAGGAAGAAGACAGAATTAGACAGTGACAAGGTGTAGAATCTCTTGGCATTCTTTTCTATATTTGTTGAAAAGGAATGCATTACAAACCCAGCCTCCAAAAGGCTCTCTGGCTGTTCCCCCCTCTTTTTATTCAAGAAGATACAATAATATATGTCTTCTGCCCCCTTTTGAATAACTGAAAAATGATACGGATTCCAAAAGAAATCCCTCTATAAATGAAAAGGCATTTCATGTAGGTATTGAGGTCGAAATCCTCCCAAAAGATAACAACAGTTACCATCAAATTCAGAAACTTTTTGCCATAGAAAATGGGCCAAACTGCTAAAAACTGGGGCTGCGGTTATGGTACTGTATCTCTTGAATCGTGAGAGCTATGTATAAAATGAAAGAGGGTTTTTTTCATCTATTTTTTCTGACCAAAAACCTCTCTTGGTTTCCTAAGATCCATTTCCATTTTCCCCAGATCTGCCTTTCAAAAACATGTGTCAAACGGGGAAATTCTGAGATATGAAAATTAGGGCTCGGATATGGATTTGATTATCCCAATATGTTAAACCTGTAGAAAAATTTAGGGAGTTTATTTATCTCTGATGTGTTAGGCACAAAAACCTCCTACTTTTTCTCAAAACGATATTCGAGTCACTCAGAATCATCATTTGAAAATGATGACTCAGCACAGTAAAAAATGACACATTTCTGAAAACGAACCTCATCTTTCGGGGGGATTTTGACTGCCTTCCCTAGCTCCAAATGAAATTATGAAGACACCAATGGAAATATTAGGATCTTTATATGTCGATCAACTATTAGAACATGAAAAATGGCTTCTCCAAGGCTGCGAAAAATTGTTTTTTCCCAAGGCAGTTTTTTGCATATGAAAAATCTGCGATTTTGGTGGCTAACACATAAAAAACAAAGGTATCTTAGATGCCGAAAGTCTTGGCTTTCGGTGGCTAACAGTGCAATTTTGGAGCATCGTAAGCCACTGAAATTCCCAAAATCCCAATTTCAGGATTTCAAGATTTCGGGTTTCAGGAAATAGAAAACAAAAATTTCATTGGCCAAACCTTCGATGGTCGAAACCTGAAATGATGATGTGGCATTTTGTAAAACCTTATTTTAGTGATTTTATTTCTATTTATTGCATTTTTTTCGTGCCTCCTCATGAGCTCTTCCTCCATGTGGCTTGATGAGTGATGCTTGAATGCTTGGTCTCGGCCGATACACTTTCGGCAACTAAGGGCACATGAAACCTGAGATTTAAGCTACCGAAAGTCTGCACTTTCGATAGCTAAACACTATAAATTTTTTCCTCCTAAGTTACCGAAAGCCAAAATTTCAATATTTGTTCCAATAGAACGCATGGAATCAATCCATCTACGGTCAAGTAGAAGTTTGTAATCGAGAAGAGCATCAAAGACTTCCACTTCAACTTGGACCATTTTTCCTTCTAACGTAATCGACAATGAAGGGAGGACACCGTAAGGCTTAAAACTGGAGCCATTAAAGGATTTGAGTGTGTTGTGGGATTCAGTCAAAGGAGAAGAGATAATGGCTTTCCAATAGGTAACAAACATGACACACGTCGAGGCATCCTTGTCGATAAAAGTTCTACAAATGTTTTTGTCGAAGACAATAACTTGTATTTGGAATGCGAGTTGAGGGGGTAATCTTGGAATGTGATCTTTCAAGTCAAAAATTATTAAATTCATATCCATAGGGTTGATTCCACCAATAGATTTCAACAGTGCCTTTCGTTGTATAGGAAAACTTTGAAGGACTTCGAGGGCTGACATCACGGATGGTGCTTGGGCTAGATATTCAACAATACTGTAGTTTTGGGCAGCATGGGCATGAGGATTGAAAGTCGATTTTCAAACAATTCCCTTTGGAGGACGGCAAAGAATTGTGTTGAGGATTGGTCATTTGAGATGAAGAGGACCATTGATAGGTGGAGTTGGGGGAGATGGTTGGACCAACGAAGGAGGTATAGCATCAAACTTCTTTTTAGAGGGAGAATAATCTTTGGCTCGAGTGGTAAGTGTGATGTCATTTTGATTTGAATCTCCTGTACACATTAAGACATAGGATGTATTGGAGGGGGATGGTTGGTCATGAATGACCAATTGGGCCTGTTTTTGAGAAGGGAAGGGTTGTGAAAATACGGCCGGAGTGGGTGGTTTCATGGTCCCTTGAAGGAACTTAGTAACCTCGGCTCGTCGTGGACAATCCTTAGTGTAGTGATCATCACAAAAAATAAGACAAGGGTATTGGGGTTTGTGCTTATCCCTATCATCAATAGGTGGTGTTTTGGCTCTCTTTGCTTGTGAATTATTTTTTTCCTCCTTATTATTACCCTTTCCTTTTCTGGATTTGATTTATCGACGGGGGTAGATTGAACAACATTTACCTTAGAAGTCTTGTTGATGGGAGGGGTAGGAGACAAAGCATTTTGAACATTAGAAGACATGAGTTTGGGGCTGTTGCTAGAGGTTTGGACAGAATGCGGTTGGGTATTGAAAGTTCCAATCACACCATTGGCCATATGAGAAGCAGTAGGAGTAGTTGAAGTGGTGGAAGTAGAAGGATGAGGCGCATCAAGGAGTAAGTCGTAAAGAGTACCCATTTGTGAGTAAATGAGGTCAAGGTATTAAGCATGACTAATGGCTTGTTCTTCCATGACAACTCCACCCATGGCGATGTCATGACCAATGTCATTCACGAATTATTTTTTGAACCACTCTACCAGCAACTGATTGGGAAGTTCGAGTTTGATGAGACGTCGTCTCCGTTGCCACTCATGAATGTGATTGGAGATATGAGTGGCTTTGGTTTGTTTAAAAGAACTCAAAATCTCGGTCCCCATTTCATAGCGGATCAGTAACTGGTAGTGGGTGAGGAAAGGCATAGCGAGGGTGTTGAAGTTGGCGAAGAAACCTCATGGTATATCTATATATCACTTCACGGTGGAGCCCGTGAGGGTTCGCTGAAAAAGGCATAAACGAATAGAGTCATCCATCAAGGATTTGGATGAGAACCAAAGGTGAAAATTCATTACATGATTGTTCGGTTCCTCTCCCAGTTTTCCATCGAATTTAGGGATGTCAGATGGTAGTTTGGCCAGAATGGCAGGCCATTGGGGAGAATGATGCATTAGATCATTTAAAATCCTCAATAGATCTGGGAAGTCCAGGGTGGATAAGAAAGGTAATTGTCTGTTCACATGCGAGTACTGGTGACTTTGGGGAGGGAGTCTCATCAGCAAACCAGTGGGACCATAAGGAGTCTGCATATAAGGCGAAGATCTAGGTAGATTCAATGGTTGTTTTGGAGGAAAGTAACTCATAGGTTTGTACCCTTGAATGGGGGCGTGGCGTTGAGCATTCGAGCCCCAAATAGGATTAGACGTACCTGGATAGGGTTGGCCTGTACCGAGGGGTATGATGGAGCTAGTCGGAGGTTTTTGCCCCCTAGTCGGGTGAGGATTATGTTGTATAAGATGATTCCAATACTGGGCCAAGGATGGAGGTATTTTTTGTCTATAGTTTGGGGTCGGTGGGGGTTTCCCTCCAATTTAGGGTTGTGTTCCAATTGGGATTTGCCCTGCAAGGGGGGGCTGAGTTGGGCCTCCTTGGTGAAATTTTCCACCAACAGGAATCTGGTAATTTATTGTGAATGATGGAATGGTTTCACTAGGATCATTGCTTCTAATAGATGATGGAAGAGGTCCTATGAAAGGGGGCGGAGGAAGTGTCAGAATGAAACCAGGAGGATGGTGCCCAGAAGGAGTGGAATTGTGAGGAGTCCTGGAGGAGATTTGTGTAGGAGTAGGAATAGATGCATTCAACGCATGGTATCTGGGTGGAAGTGTTGGGGTGACTCTGGGTGAAATCAGTGTGCCAATGGGGGCTTGTCTAGCTGCGGTAATCCCGGTGTGAAGACTCATAGTATCTGTGTAATGGACCATTTGTAAAGGGAGAGTCAAGATGTGGTTAGCTCGCGGAGCTTCTGTACCAGGAAAATAATAAGAATAGTAAAAGGTACTGCATCTGGATCAGATGTTTTGGGTAGTGTAGGTGAGATGGTGACATCAAAGCCTACTCTTGAGCCAAATATATCCTATCTAAAAACACCAGTAGTCCAAAAAGGATCTTGACCCTCAGGTCCCGGGAAAGGTCCGGCCAGTGATCTAGAAGATAGAATAACCAAGTCTCTGGAAGAATTCACTCGCATAATACGTCTCTTGGAGTCGGGATGAAGTCTAAAGTCCTCTCGAGAATTGGTAATTTGTAACCATTCTAGAGAGTCAGTTCTTTCCACTTGTGGAGTAGTAACGTCTTGGACTTCACTCTGTTGAGGAGAGCCCTATGGTGAGTTGGTAGGCAAGGGTTAAGAACCTTCCAGATTTTCTGGGGGTAAGCCTTGCATTCTACATGAATGATGTGGAGGGTCAATTGTGATCGAGTTAAAAAATTACGAAGAAAATTCTATGGTCAACTTGGGTAAGCAAACAACATGCGCTAGTAAAAATCTAGGAAGAAAAACCAAGCAAACAAGACCTTCTAATTTCGAAGTCACTAGTTGGTGATGAAATCCAACGTCGCAATGACGAGACAAGAAGTGGCTGGGCTAGGGTGGAAAAGTTACGTTGACGACCTTCTTAACAGACTTACACCCTGGTGCAAGCTCCCACACATAATCGTGGGTATATCCTCCAAGGAGCTCGGGCGAGTTTGGCCAACGTTGATTCCAGGTACCATGAAGACTTGCCCCTTCATAGTCACCTTGTGTAATACCCTAATAATATAGGCCACTAAGGTTACCACCAACAACAATAAATCTTGGGGGAATAGTCGACAGTCTGATGCACATGCAAGGGCAGGGTATCTAGCCCGAAATCATCTTGATAGGCTTCCACTCATCATTGTGGGTATACCTTCAAGTGACCCCTGTAATACATGCAATCTCTACACTAATATCAACAAAGCACGGTGAGTGATTCTGTCAATATTAATGCGACCTCGGGTTTAACCCTTGTGTGAGAAGGGCTTCCTAGGACAAAATGTTGCAAATGGAATTTGACACTCCTTACCACAAGATGCTATTGTGTGTTTTGTGCTTTGGAGAGTGTATCTCTATGCCTATTCCAAAGCTCTAGCCTAGCTAATGTTGGTGTAATAGAGTCCTAGAAAAGAGTTGCTAGTTAAATTTTAAAAATTGCGCAACATTATTAAAGGTTGTTGTTACTCAAAGGAGACAGAAATGAAACCAATTTTGTGTGAGACTCTGACCCACAAATGCATAGATAGGGATGAAAGATACCAATTTTTGTTCGATGAATCCTATTTATAGGAGGGAAAGAGGAGTTTTCTGGAACAATCTTGAACTACGATATACGATCTTCTTTGAAATGCAGTATCAACGAATCATGAACAATGCCAATTCTCTATTCGTTCTGTTTCAACAATTGAATGCCAATATTTTCGAAATAAAAAATTTCTTTAAAAAGAAAAATGTTTTTTAATTTTCAATAGAAACCAAACAATAGTGGTGGAACTAAGAAAAACCAGCAACTAATGAAAAGCAATATACAACAAAGCCCAAACCAATCTTTCAATGAAGACAAAAATAAAAAGCAGACAAGACTAGTCTTTTCAAATGCATGAGGGAAATAACTTTCCAAGTAATGAGCAATTGAGAAAGACAATTAATCCCAATTTTTAAACCGATCACTGGCTCCCAACCAAACAAGCACTTGGATTTCAGAACCAGAGATTATATCCTTGTTAAGAAAAGGTCAAGAGATAACAGTTGAGAAAAAATGAACAAGAAGAGATTTTGATTTCCAAAGACTAATCATTCAAAAAATCCAAAGTCAAGAAACAATCAATCAGTGGCCCAAGAAGTTCTTTTTCAGACACACATACAAATCTAGGCATCTGAGAATACAAAAAACCTTAACCCAAAAAATTGCAAAAGGGTTCGCAGGCTAGCAGTGGTGTACAGTGTGAGAATGAAGCATTCTCACAGGCTGGTCACAAGCAGAGTGCGAGAGGTTCGCACTGGACTGAACAACAAGGTGTGAACTCTAGTGTTTCTCATAGGCTACAAAAGGGTTCAGTGCGAGAAGGCCTGAAACTAAGAAAAATTTGGAAAAAAGACAAAAATTTTGAAGAAAATTCTGGACCCAGAGAGTCTGTCAGGGTCTCCTCAAGACTTAGAGATTGATAGAAATGAAAAATGGTAAGGTAAGAACAAATGTCCAAGGAAACACCACCAAAAACCACTAAAAAATGGGTTGCATCCCTAGTGGAGTCGCCAATTTTTTTATCGGACTAATCGGTAGGTGTGGACACTAACAGATCTCCCTAGATCCACCTGGATCTTGAACAAAATAGGATAGGACACGACTCTTTCCCTAAGTTGTAATCATTGAATCTAGTAATAGGAAGGAATAAGTGACATACCTTTATATCGCTTCTTTAGGTCTCTGTTGTTCCTGCTTCGCTCCGATGATCTCGTGAATTCAAGTCTGAGACAACAAAAACCAACCAAAGTGAAGATAGCAAAGTATATTCAATGTCAAATTATTCATATGATCAAGGAATTACACAATAAAGTAAGAGTGACTTTATGGGAAAGGGACATGCCGTTGTATCATATTAATTGAAAGTAGAAGATACAACCTGATTGCCTTGATGTTGCAAGCTTCCTTTTAGTGACCCTTGGTTCCAACACACACACTTGCTCTATACTTGCATGAAGAAGATCCAATTCCTCTTGATAGACCAAATAGAGCCTTCAAGCTTCTGTCAAAGCAGGGTTCTTCACACAATTCTTTCACCAATTCTTCATTGAATCTTTCTTAACCTTTTCCATTAGAAACCTTTCAATATATAAGAGAAGGAGAGATGGTTACATGGATGAGGATGATCCCATCAAATATGAGAAGTTAGTAAAATGAAAACCATACGAATGCCAACTCATTCTCTAGAAGATTCCCTTCTAGAACCCTTGAGACCTCTTCTCCTTTCCAAGCTTAAAAACAGGTTTGCACCCTGTGTATGGAGAAAACTGCGAGAAGTTCGCACCCTGAGTGTGGGTGGCCTACGAGAATGAGGGATTCTCGCACCCTAGGCCATAGGCAGCCTACGAACTCACTTTAAAAATATGTTTTTGGAAGGAGACAAGAGCCACTTTTCTCAGGAAAAAAGTCCTTGTTGGGAGCCTAAATACACCATTGTTAAGACATCACCAGAATGACCAAAATCATGTGTAACAGTAGCTTCCTCTAACACATTCAGTAATACTGAATTGGAGAGACATAGTCAGATTGTGATCTTTGCCTTCCGATCCAAATTTTTCCAATCATCTACTGAAGTTCCTGTAGGTGTAGTACCTGGATCTACCGCGATCCACTAATCTTTGTCCACCAACATATCTTCCATATTGATCTTCCATAGCTCAAAAATTTTCCCATTAAACTTCTCGATCTCCATATTTTAATTGCTTTCCATTTCTTTTCACCTGGAAAATCAATACCACAGATCTACCACTATAACAAGGCTTATCACAGTCCCTTGCCAAACCCTTGACCACAAAGGTGTCCCCCTGAAGCCAATAAAGCTCTGATACCAAATGTGAATCCTAACCTTGCACAATATCTACTACAAACAGATATCCAGTAAAAGAATAGAAAAGATACAATGGAAAATACAAACATTACACAAAGATTTTTCCCTTGGAAACCCAAATCGATAGAACTAGCATATTATATGTTCATTCATATGTTTTACATTGTTTACAACACAATATACATATAGGAGCCAGTGGAATCCAAAACCCTCACCCAATGACCTGGATTAGTCCACAACCCTAATTCCTTAACCGGAAATAGAAAACCATTAGAAAAAACCATGTGTCAAAAAACCACCTAAATATGTGGCACATTTCCCAAGGCACGTGACACTACTCCTCGTGAAAAGATATAACACATACCCAATAGGATTTGTACTTCTCTTCACCTTCATATTGCTGGTCCTTCTTCTTGTGTGGACACTTAGATGCAAAGTGACCTATCTTTCCACAATTAAAACATTTGAAGGGAAACTTACCTTCATACTTTTCTGATCCTTTCTTTAGTCTTCTCACAAATTTTTCTTCAATTTCATCAGGCTCAGAATCCTCATTCTTATCTTCTTTAAATGATGCATCTATAGAGGTGGGTTTATATTTAACTATCATCATTTCATATGCAGTCAACCTTCCTATAATTTGATCAAAAGGAAAATATTTTAGATCATTAAGTTCTTCTATAGCAGAGACCTTTGGGTTGAACCTATCTAGCAGAGATCTCAAAATTTTCCGATCTAAAAAGACCCTTCATGGAATTATCAAGCTCCTCAACTCTTAATAAAAATTTATTAATTGTTTCATCCTCATTCATCTTTAGTTGTTCGAACTATAATCTGTAGGTTTGAAGCTTGGCATCCTTTACCTTATCATTACCTTCATAACTGCTAATTAGTTTGTCCCACATTTCTTTGGTAGATTGTAACTGCATAACTTTTACAAAATTTGCTTCTGTAAGCCCACTCAGAATAGCATTCATAGCCTTAACATTGAAGTTGAATTGTATCTTGTCATATTTATTAGCTAGTACAACTGGCTTTACATAACCAGTATCTACCACATCCCAGAAATCTACACCTAAATCCTTTGTGTGGGTTCTCATCCTAACTTTCCAGAAGGAAAAGTTTGTTCCATTGAACAAAGGGGCCTTTTTGGTTGAAGTTCCTTCATGGATAGCCATGTTTAAGATCTAGGATCTACCCTTAAATAAAGGGAACTGGATCTGATACCAATTGTTGGACAACTGAGAGGGGGGTTGAATCAGTTGTTACTGTGCTTAAACAATTATGCCCATTTTAAACTCTTTACAGAACACTCAATGATGATCAAAATAATGCAGGTAAGTAAGCAATAGAATATTCAACATCAATCACACACATGAAATGCACAAAGATATATATTCCTGAGGAAACCCATAAAGGGATAAAACCTCTTCTTCCCTATATGATAAGTAGTCTTTATTTTCTGTACATTATCATTCTTATGAGCACCAACTCATTTTGAGGCTACCACCTCTGATTTACAAGCATCAACTTGTTGAGAGAACCAACTCTCTTGATTCTCTAGCACCAACTCCCTAAGTGTTCCAACACCAACTGGATGGAAGAATCAACTTCTAGTTACACATGCACCAACCTGTATAACAGAGAACAATAGTTCTCCCTCACACCACCCTACCACCCTAGTTTTTATGGATGCAACCGGATGGAAGCTACAACTCCCTTTGTTCAAGCACCCACTTGAAACTCTAAGGACAACAGTCCTCCCTCGCACCACCCTACCACCCTAAGATATAAATCTTTGTTACATAAATTTATTATAGTGATATAGTATTTATCAATGACTTACCAGTCTCATCATTGTTCTGCTACACTACTCTGCTCTTCCTGCTTCAGTGTCTTCCTACTCACATCTTCTTGCAATTTCTATTCTTCTGCTCTGTCTCTGCGTGCGCACCTCGACTTTCTCTTCATCTCTTATATATGCATTTTTTTCTATGTCTTTCTTCTGCATTTTATTCTTTGGGAACCAATGTCATTATCTACACTATGCTTCCTCTATGTGCTTTAGCTCCTGCGCACAATCTGCTTCTTGTCACATGAATAACTATCAAAATAAGCAACCATCTCTTCTCTATTTTGCGTATATTTATCATGCCAAGTCCTCTGCCAGATCATACACCTAACTCTTCATCCTCTCTTGCTGATTATGTTGAGTCTATTCTTCATCATTGGTTGTTATCCTGAGACTCTTTGGCTTCTTTGGTAGTTACAGTCTTCTACGCTTTTCTATATGTCAATTGTCTCTATGACGAGTCTTCATTTCATTGGAATTTACCTCAAGACTCTTCATCTCCTCTAGAGATCACCCTGCATCTCCTCGAGTTCTCTGGCAGATAAAATCACTCCATTTTGGCAGTTATTGAGAAAAAACTTCTCACGTTCATTTTGTCTTCTTTGGCTTCTAATCCCCTTCCTTCACGTGACCATCGACGGTGACCAAACTCCTATTCAAAAGGTGCTTCCCGATCTCTCGAACTCCAAAGTGGAGCGTAGCGACGTGCTAGCTCCTTCCTCGATATGGCCTTGGGCGATGAACTCATGTGACCATGTGATTGTGGACGTGTCCAAAGGTGGTGTAGAATAAACTACTTTTCACCCCTCAATTTACCTCCACCTGCCACGTACCTTTTCTCCAAAACCGTGGTTTCAATTGCGGCCCACTCACAAAAAATTAAGACCCGAGCATGTTATGACCCCGCAATGTGTTAGGATTGTCGATCTCACGATATTGATGGTGCTCCTTTGATCAATAGCTTCGATCTATCTTCCTTTACTCCGTCCACTCGTGATTCTTAGTCTCAATGACCAAGTGACATGTGGCCCTCTAAACCAACAAACAAGATTGATTTCGCCTTTCAGGCTTTGGGAGTCTCGATTCTCAAACTCCACTTTCTCCTAGAGAATTTTACCCATAGTCC
>JASDQU010735714.1:25753-47484 GCA_032191745.1 Picea mariana | reverse complement strand
GAAGATCAACGATCAATGATGGTTGCAGAACCACAGCTTGCGAGTGATTTAACTTGTCACCAAAACTCCACAATTTGAAGTTGTGTGTCATTGGTGAGTCAACCACAATCGTCGATCTTCAAGGCTACAAGATCTCATGGTCCCGAGTAATTACAATATTGGAACTAGTGCGATGTTTAATTCTCCTTCCAATCTCTACAATCTATCCCTTCCGTTGATCTGGAAACTGCGCATCTAATGGTCACAACGCAATCCGAATTAATTTGATCATTTGTTGGATCAACCACATTCGTCAATATTAAAGTCTATGAGATCTAAAGATCTAGACCAATTGCAGGATTGGAACTAGCAAGATGTTTAATTCTTCTTTCACTCTCTGCAATTCATCCTGCCATTGATCTGGCCTGTAGATCTGACGGTCACAATCCTCCAACAATCCTCAAGCCCATGGTCACTCATATGACCAAAGTCTGTTATATGAGTAGATCAACACCATCAATTTATTGATCGGATGGTTGTTGAGGCTTCTCACCTAGAGCTTACAATCTCTCTGACTTAGAAGGTTTTCTAAGTGTTCAAGGGTCTTTACATTTTCTCCTTCTTCAAGTCTCGATGACTTTGGGTCTCATTTTCACATCTAAAAAAATGTTATCTCTCCTGAGCTTTGGCAATAACGTTAACCTCGACCTTTGCGCACACTTGCACTCTGCGTGCAACTCTGCACTATTCCTCCTGAGCTTGATTCCTTCTGCAAACTCACAGATTCTAAGGAATCCTATGCATGCTCCTTGCTACCTTCATGATAACCTATGGCTATCTAGAAAGTCCAAATCTCTACCCTGTTCTTGTCCTCTTGAGCTTGTAGACAACAATTTCTCATGGTCTCTTGCTTTCCTGTCTGTCGTCATTGCTGCCAATATGCCATCATCATTGTTTTTCTTTCCATCAATGACAAGAACACTCTCCCTCTAAACATGAAAAAAATATCCCCCTTTAGCATTGATGGAAACCCTGAAGGACTTCACTGTTCTCCTTAGACCTCCAACCGTAGCATCCAGACCACAACTTTTCTCCCCCTTGACATCAATGTCAAAGAAAACATGTTGACCCTGATCTATTGCAATAATTTTCTTTGGTATCAGATATTCAACCAACACATACTCCCCTTGACATGATGGACTCTCTTATTTGATTCATATAGAGTATTTTTATCTAACTCAGAGTCTTCTCCTTTTGATTATTGGACCTATTCATATTCAGCTTCAACTGTGTCCTCTGTAGAAAACTCAATATTGCTCACCTCTCTTACTAGTATTCCTTCATCAACCTCTCAACTACTCCATTTTGCTGTGGAGTTCCTGGGATTGTGTATTCTCTCTTGATCCCATGTTTATCACAGAATTCCTTGAAATCACTTGACATAAATTCTCCCCCCTCTGTCTGATCTTACTGCTTTTAACCTGTTGCCTCTTTGATTCTCAATTAAATCTTTAAATATTTTAAATTTCTCAAATGCTTCATTTTTTTTTTAGAAAAGTAACCCAAGTTTGTCTGGAGTAATCATCAATGATCAACATGAAGTAGTTTTCCTTCCCTGTGCCTTCCTATCTTTATGGTCCACATAAATCCTTATGAACTAATTGGAGTGGTTTCTCTGTTGAAGTAGAGATCTTTGGATTTAAACCATGTCCTAGTTAGCTTTCCTACTTGGCAGGGTTTACACACAAAATCTAGTGGCTTTGATAATTTTGGAAGATATTTTACTACCTCAATATTTTTGAGCTTGATTAAGTGGTCATAGTTTAGATGTTAAAATCTTATATGCCATAACCAGATTTCATCATGTTTTCTTAGATGACACTCTTTTATATATTCTTCTGACACACATGAATTATTATATGTCCTTATGTCTTTAGCCACCACCTATCATGAGTTTACATTCTTTACCTTACAATATTTGGAAGTGAATACCTCTTCACAGCCTATGTCACACATTTGACTTACACTCAGAAAATTATGTTTCAGACCATCTACAAGCAAAACATCATGGGCATAACCTTTTCCATTACTCAAACTCACCATCCCTTTACCCTTGATTTTACATGGTTCATCATTTCCAAAGGTCACCTTTCTTGTTTTTCTTTTACTTATAGATAGAAGCTTATCCTTGTCTCCAGTCATGTCCCTGGAAAATCCATTGTCTATATTCCAATGGTCTTTTTGTTTTTGAGATGAAAGTACTAGACTACATTTTTCACTATCTTTGTTTTTCAATGTGCTAGGATTTCTAGCTAAGAAGATTATCCTTGGATCTGCTTTGTAACTCTTCAAATGGAAATTTGTATCTTTGTGGAAGAAGTTATGACAGCGATATCATTCGATATCTTCATTCAATAGGTCAAAAATATTGGTGCACTGTTATCTACTCATCGGCTGTTTAGTTCTATGTTGCAAATATTGTGTGTTTCTTGATCTCCTCAGTTGAATGTCTCTAAACTTAATTTGACAATTTGCAATCTTATGACAAAAATTAGAGCAGTAAAAACAATAACCATGGAAGAAATTTTTGTACCTGAAGGATGGCCTTC
This sequence comes from Picea mariana, assembly GCA_032191745.1. Classification (NCBI taxonomy): domain Eukaryota; kingdom Viridiplantae; phylum Streptophyta; class Pinopsida; order Pinales; family Pinaceae; genus Picea; species Picea mariana. Next base: position 44,896 of record JASDQU010735714.1, on the reverse strand, counting down.
TTCTTGGAATTTGTTGCTTCATGTTCTGATGTGTTAGTTTTTGATCGGGGATCATCTTTTCCTCATTAGTTGTTGGTGGCAGAGTATTCACATGGTCTGATTGTCTGCTAACTTGGAACTTGATCATATTTACTAGCTCTTTGCTTTCTGGCTCTTTTTTGCTTGAACCACTTACATAGCCTAAACCAATCTTCAACAAAGGATATATCTGTTCACTCAGAATGTCATTTAGTTCTGCTGAGGCTTTAATTCTTGGAATATTTTGGAGATAGAATGCTTTAAACTTCTCCATCTCTTTCCTGGTTTTTACTACCTCTTCTTCCAAGGCTTCGCATCTTTCCTTCTTCTCTAATAACTATTTTTTTAGAGTGTCCTCTATTTTCTTTGACTCTTCTAACTCCACTTTTAGTAGGGCAAAGTCTTCATCAGGTTTTTTACCATTCTTTTCAAACTGCATCAACAATTGTTTTTGTTTTCTCTTTTTAAGTTTGAGTTTGTCAATCTCTTCTAAAGAACTGATTATTTCACCTTCCATATCAACCAAAACTTCTTCATCATTAACATCACTTCCTGTGCTCTTATTATCATAATCCTATTTGGCCATAATAATAAATTCATTAACTTTATCTTCACAAGAAGAGTCACTATCTGTGTCTCTTGAAAAGTCATCATTGTTTACACATAAACTTTTCTTTTTAACAAATATCTTGGATTTGTACTTCTCTTCACCTTCAGAGTTTCAGTCCTTCTTATCATGTGAACACTTAGATGCAAAGTGACCTATATTTCCATGGTTAAAAAATTTGAAGGGAAACTTACCTTGATACTTTCCCGATCCTTTCTTTAGTCTTCTCACAAAGTTTTCTTCAATTTCACCAGGCCCAGAATTCTCATTCTTATCTTCTTTAAATGATGCTTCTCTAGAGGCGGGTTTATCTTTAACTATCCTCATTTCATACGCAGTCAACATTCCTATAAGTTGATCAAAAGTCATATCTTTTACATCATTAAGTTATTCTATAGCATAGACCTTTGGGTTGAACCTATCTGGTAGAAATCTCAAAATTGTTTGAACTAAAAATACGTCTTCAATCTTCTCACCAAGACCCTTCATGGAATTCACAAACTCCTCAACTCTTAAGAAAAATTTATTAACTATTTCATCCTCATTCATCTTTAGATATCGAACTGTAATCTGTAGGTTTGAAGCTTGGCATCCTTTACCTTCTCATCACCTTCATAACTGCTAATGATTTTGTCCCACATTTCTTTGGCAGATTCTGAGTGCATAACTTTTACAAATTTTTCCTCTGCATTCCCACTCATAATAACATTCATATCCTTAGCATTGAAGCTAAATTCTATCTTTTCATATTTATTAGATAGTACAACTGGCTTTACATAACCAGTCTCTACCACATCCCAGACATCTGCACCTAAAGCCATTATGTAGGTTCTCATCCTAACGTTCCAGAAGGCAAAGTTTGTTCCATTGAATAGAGGGGAATTTTTGGTTGAAGTTCCTTCATGGATAGTCATGTTTAAGCTCTAGGATCTACCCTTAAATAAAGGGAACTGGCTCTGATACCAATTGTTGGACAACTGAGAGGGGGGGGGGGTGAATCAGTTTTTACTGTGCTTAAACAATTATGCCCATTTTAAAATCTTTACAGAACACTCAATGATGATCACAATAATGAAGGGAAGTAAGAAATAGAATATTCAACATCAATCACACACATGAAATACATAGAGATACATATTCCTAAGAAAACCCATAAAGGGAGAAAAAATATTTTTTTGATATGATAAGTAGTCTTTATTTTCTATACATTATCATTCTTATGAGAACCAATTCATTTTGAGGCTACCACCTCTGATTTACAAGCAACAACTTGCTGAGAGCACCAAATCTCTTTATTCTCTAGCACCCACTAGAATGAAGCACCAACTCCTTGAGTGTTCCAAAACCAACTGGATGGAAGCATCCACTTCTAGTTACACAAGCACCTACCTATATAAAAGAGAACAATATTTCTCCCTTGCACCACACTACCACCCTCATTTCTCGAGCTGCAATTGGATGGAAGCTACAACTCACTGTGTTCAAGCATCCACTTGAAAATCTGAGGACAACAATCCTCCCTCGCACCACCCTACCACCCTGAGATATAAATCTTTGTTACATAAATTTATTACAGTGATACAGTATTTATCAATGACTTATGAGTCTCATCACTGTTCTTATACACTGCTCTGCTCTACCTGCATTAGTGTCTTCCTACTCGCATCTTCTTGTGATTTCTTTTCTTCTTCTATATCTCTACATGTGCACCTCAACTCTATCTTCATCTCTTATATATGCATTTTTTTCTATGTCTTTCTTCTGCGTTTTATTGCTCTATGCACCATTTCCATTCTGTGTGCTACGCCTCTTCTGTGCACTTCATCTCCTATGCATATCCTACTTCTTCCCACATGAATAACTATCAAAATAAGAAACCATCTCTTCTATGTTCTGTGTATATTTATCATGCCAATTTCTCTGCAAGATCATACACCTAACTCTTCATCCTCTCTTGGTGATTATGTTGAGTCTATTCTTCATCAGTGGTCGTTATCTTGAGATTATTTGGCTTCTCTGGAAGTTACAGTCTTTGACGCTTATCCGTATGTCAATCGTCTCTATGATGAGTCTTCATTCCACTAGCAGTTACCTCAAGACTCTTCAGCTCCTCTGGCGATCATGTTGCAGCTCCTCGAGTTATTTGGTAGATATAATCACTTTTTTGTAGTAGTTACTAAGAAAAACCTCTGTGCGTTCATTTTCGCTTCTTTGGCTTCTAAGCCCCTTCCTTCACGTGACCATCAGTGGTGACCAAATGCCTATTCAAAAGGCACTTCCCAATCTCCTAAACTCCAAAGTAGAGCTTAGCGACGTGATAGATCCTCCTTCGATATGACCTTGGGAGATGAACTTATGTGACCACGCGATTGCTGGTGCTTCCAAAGGTGGTTTAGAAAAAACTACTTTTTTCCCTACAATTTACCTCCAGCTACCACGTACCCTTTCTCCAAAACCGTGGTTTCAATTGCAGCCCACTCACAAAAAATTAAGGCCCGAGCATGTTCTAACCATGCAATGTGATGGGACCATCGATCTCATGATATTGATGGTGATCCTTCGATCAACGGCTTTGATATATATTCCTTTCCTGCCTTCTTTCCTCCGTCCACACGCAATCCTTAGTCTCAACGACCAAGTGACATGTGCCCCTCCAAGACAATGGATAAGATTGATTTCGCCTTTCAGGATTCAAGAGTCTCAATTCTCAAACTCTGCTTGCTTCTGGAGCATTTCACCCGGAGTCCACGATCTAACAACGCATGGTCTTCTCAAATCAATGGTCACAATCCCTTCGGGTATTCTGTGTTCGTAAATATCAACTTTCCAACCTTTCAACCTTCCTTTGCTTTTTCCCAGAGCTAACAATCCACTAACACGTGTCCCATTAGAATCAACGGTCATAATCCTTTCACGTCTCCAGAATTCGGGATTCTCAAGTCTCAGGTGGAAATCCTTGAAGTGAGATTTTTTTAAAATCTCAGATCAAATGACATGTACTCCTCTTGACGATCAATGGTCGATATTTGTCTTCAGTGAATTTCACGTTCTCCCCATACACAAACTTCTGAAGTTGTGGATCTCATGCCACCTGTCCTACTCGATGATGGATGACTGTCGAAACTTCTCCCTTCATAACTTTGGGATTTCAACTTTTCAAACTTACACTATCCTTCCACTGTACTATGATCAACGGTTGAGAATACACCTGAAGTGATCTTTCAGATCAGATGACTCATGTCCTTTCTGACATGGTCTACTGACGTGGTCTGCCACATGTTCTTGCTGACGTGGTCTACCACATATCCTTGTTGATGTGGTTTGCTAACGTGATCTCCCATATGTCATTTTCTGACATGGTATGCCACATGTCCTTGTGGATGAGGTTTTCTAACATAATCTAATGAAGTAGATCTCCCATATCTAATGGTCATCGTATGTTCTCCAGATCCGATGGTCCTTATTCATTTCGGATTTTCGGCTCTTCGGGCTTCAGGTTTTTCAAATCTCAAACTAAAAAATCTGAAGTTATATTTTTTTGGAGCTTAACCTCCTTGCATCTTTAAACCCAAACTAAATTTTGTTCTTTGATCATGATCTTGGATCAATGGCTCGATCTATCTGTGATGAAACTCTTCTAGCTTATCCTATCCTTCCACTTAGAATGATCCAACAACTGACGTAAATTCACATAAATGAGATCTCAGATATTTCACCTCGCTTATCCTAGCCTTCCACTTTAAAATGATCTGACGGCTGAGGGGAATTTGGGTTTGATCCGATAGCGGACGGGTATTCGGATAATCAAATTCTCAATCCTTTAGCTCCACTTATCTTATCCTTCCACTTAAATTTATTCGTCGGTTGTGAATATTATCGAAGAAGATCAATGATAAATGATGGTTTCAGAATCACAACTTGCGAGTGATTTAACTCGTCACCAAAAATCCACAATTTGAAGTTGTGCGTTGTTGGTGATTCAACCACAATTGTCTATCTTCAAGGCTATAATATTTGATGGTCCTGAATAATTGTGGGATTGAAACTAGCGTGATATTTAATTCTCCTTCTGATCTCTGCAATCTATCGCTTTCGTTGATCTGACGATTGCACATCTAACGGTCATAACTCAATTTGAATTAATTTGATCGCTTGTTGGATCAACCACAGTCGTCGATATCCTAGTCTATGAGATTTGATGATCTAGAACAATTGCGGGATTGGAACTAGCGAAATGTTTAATTCTTCTTTCATTCCCCGCAATTCATCCCTGCCATTGATCTATCTTGCAAATACGATGGTCACAATCCTTGAACGGTCCTCAAGCCCATGGTCACTCATATGACCGATGTCCATTATATGGGACGATCAACACCATCAATTTCTTGATCGGACATCTGCTGAGGCTTCTCACCTTGATCTTATGATCTCTCTGACTTAGAAGGTTTTATGAGTGTTCAAGGGTCACAAAATTTTCTCCTTTTGTGAGTCCTGATGACTTTGGGTCTCATCTGCGCATCTGAAAAAAATGCTATCTCTACTGAGCTTTGGCAATGAAGTTAACCTTGGCCCTGGCGCACACTTGCACTCTATGTGAAACTCTGTGCTATTCCTCCTGATCTTGATTCCTTCTGCAAACTCATGGATTCTAAGGAATCTTGCACACACTCCTTGCTGCCTTCATGATAACCTCTGGCTATCTGGAAAATCCAACTCTCTACCCTGTGCTCATCCTCTTGAGCTTGTAGAAAACAATTTATCATGGTCTCCTACTTTCATGTTTGTCGTCATTGCTTCCAATGTGCCATCGTCATTGTTGTTCTTGCCATCAATGACAAGCACACTCTGCCTGTAAACATGCCAACAAATTGTACAAAATTTGGTTCTTATAGGATGAATATCTTTAAAACAGAGATGGATATTGGAAATAAAAAAATACCCTTTGGTTCATATTTGAATCTAGTTTCCAACATAGCTAAAATCATTCAAAATAGATAAATATTGCAAGGGAAATCTAAATTTTACCAACAAGCACTCAAAAATCATCGAATTTCCCCTTTAATGATGTATTCTCCTTGGATTACATGCTTTTTCAACATTGTTTCTTCTTCTTCATTGGTTCATCAATTTTCTGCCATGTAACACTACCATGGAATTATCATGCCTTTAAGACTAAACGAGATCTGATACCATTGTTAGGCACAAAAAATGTAGAGATAAGTGTGAGATGTTATTATTCATTGATATGATACATAAATAAATACAATATATTGACCTTTTGATCGGTCTTCCAAGAGGTCTCCTGGAATCCCGATGACTATTCATATTCACTTGTGTCTTTTCATATTTGACAACAAGTGAATAATACAATAATATCATAACCCTTATGGATTATTCCTCCAACAAAATCCCATTTTCCGATTTGTAAACTTCCATGGATATTCCACTAGAATAGTTTGTCACGACCGATCTAATAAACGATTGAAATGCTTACTATTAAGATTATTTTTCCTTTATATATAATTCTCTTCATTACTAGGTTTCTTCTTTAAAAAAATGTATGAAATAGTTCAAATGTGAAAAATACTGAACAAAAAACCATCCACAAATAAATACAATGTATGACCTGGGAAACCCAATACGAGAGGAAATCCAGCTAGAAGGTGAGGTTTCTTTAGTCTCTTTTCTCTATTATAGAAATGATGAAAGTACAAAGAAAGAAGCACTCTCTATGGAGTTTCCTTTGACTTGTCGCATGTATGGCTACTACAAAATATCTCTTCCTCTGTTATGTTCACATAATACTACCCTCAAATGTTTTTCTTAGCTACGGAACATGATACAATACAAAATAATGGAAACCTCTTATCCTCCTAGTGGCTCGGTATTTAACATAGCATGATAGCAATCTAGGGGTAGGTTTTTAGCTTCCTCAACCCTCAATTGTGGTAAGGTTTTGAAACTTCTATAATACTCTTGAAATTTCTCATGTGTCTAGCCCCATATGCATGAGAAATGGGGGATCATGTGGCATCCTATTGTACCATGGTGGTCAACACAATAGGTCAAATTGAGGGAGGCATAACTTTTGCATATGAAATTTGATTGTCAAATGATTTACACCGTTGAATATGTCTCGAAGTATATAATACCTTCAATGGGGTGTGTACAAGTTATATACACCACAACCCAAAAAACACTTTGTTTAATTCCTCAAAATGGCTCTGAAAGGTTCCAGACCCAAATTTTCCAAATTGGGACCTACCACTAAAATGTCCCTACAAGCCGATTCTTCCATTTTTTTCCACTCTGAAAGTATTGAGATAGATGAAAAATAATATAATGATATAATATAGATCATTTTCGTTTTTCCCTAAGAATTCTCCTAAATCTATATCTGAAGCATTCATAAGTATGTGAAAGGAGAGAGACCAATTTGGCACTCTTAAAACTTGAGCTACAGAAATATTTTCTTTCAATGTTTCAAAATTAGTTTGAGGAGAAATATTCCAAAATAATTCACTATCTCTAGTGAGGGTTTTAAATAATGGATATGTTATTTTTGTGAAATTTTCAATAAATCGCCTGTAGTAGCCTTCATGTCCCAAGAAAATCCTGATGTTCTTTTGGTTCTTTGGCACTGGAAGTTTATAAATGACTTCTAATTTTGCCAGAGATACCTTAATTCTTTGATATGATATACAATGACCCAAAATAATTCCTTTAGTAAGCAATATATGGCATTTTTCATGACTTAATGAAAGATTAGTTTCTTGACATCTAATAAAAAAATTTCAATGTTTTCTAATGCTTCCTCAAAATTGTTTCCATAAATAGTGAAATCATCCATATATACTTCTACAATATCATGGACCAAGTCAAAAAATATATCTAGAACAACATGTTGAAAACTAGCAGGAGGATTCCATAACCAAAAAGGTAGTAATATGTAAGAATACATCCCCCATGGGCATGTGAATGTGGTTTTATCTTGATCTTCTGGAGTGATTTGAATTTCATTATAACCGCTAAACCCATCAAGAAAAGAACAAGTTTTTTTCCTGGCTAAGGTATCTAAAACTTGATATATAAATGGTAGAGGAAAATGGTATTTTAAGGTATCTTTATTTAATTCTCTATAATCTATGCAAACATGCCATTTACCATTCATTTTAGGAATAAGTACTAAAGGTGAAATCCATTGACTGTCATATATTGGATATATGAAATTCACATTTAGTAATTTTTGCAATTATTATTTTATAATTTCCTTAAAAATTGGATTCATACATCTTTGGATCAATTCCACACATATCAGTATATTCCCATGTGAATACATGTATTAGGATTAATTCCATGCATATCAATATATTCCCATGAAAATACATGTATTAATATTAATTCCACGCATATCAGTATATTACCATGTGAATGTGTTGGCATAGGGGTAGACCCAGGGTTCAGCGCTCAAGAGCGCACCAACAAATCCCTAACTATCGACCCTTTCTCAAACACCTACAAAGCAGATGAAGTCTCACCTGAGGTAGAGGCAAGGGTGGTTGCAGAACTCAAGTGTCTGCAACCTTAGCTGGGACAAAGATCTGTGATTATATCGCTTACATAGTACTGAGCATAGATCATTCGACAATATTCAACCCTTATTTTACTTCGCATATAGCACATAGCATCACAACATTCACTTAGATCTAAGGTATTTCATCACTTAGCAACAATAAAACAAATCAGATCTGGTAGATCAACACTAAGCATCTTCATACATGTCATATCTAACATTCACACACCTCTAAGAAGCACAAAGAATAAGTAAAAACTCTTCTTCTTTATTGCATCTTCAATTGGTTACAACACAGAGCCACCAAAAACCTTCTTCACATAGGACAAAAGATCTACATAGCTTGCTAGATCCTTCTTCCTTGTGCTACAGCACAAAGCCTTCCACAACTCCTTACAATGAATTGCACTTAGCTTTGCAAGCCTCTTACAATTATGCACAGAGAACTTACAAAATCTATTAGCACTTAGCTTACATCACATACATCCCTATATCCTTTGATAGATGCCTAGATATCTATTTATACATACAAAAGTGGGTCTAAGTGTGGGTAAACCCATGGGACGACATCCCTTTCCCATTACATATTCCCAAAAACCCAAAAGGGGCCCAAAAGTGGGTCGAGATTCCACAATCTCCTCTTCATCTGGCACTCCATCTTCGACAGATTGTCGTAGTCCAAAAAATGGTCAAACATGACCAAGTATCTCCCAAAACTTGGTCAAGGGCCAACAGGCCCCCAACACTCACCTGTGACTCATCCCGAGTCACTCTGGTCTGATCAATTCTACCTCAAATGCCTCGATTTTGGCTCAAGCTACTTTGACCTGCTGTTGTGCTACGACCTCTTGCTCAGCAAACTCTTGGATGAGTGTGTCATTGATGGGTCCCTCTAGGCATTGTTCTGCTACACTCACAACTTGTTCTAGCTCTGTTCCTCAGCTTTCAACCTCTGTGAACAACTAACATGCCTTATCTTGCACTGGTTAAAGTTGTTGAGTCACGTCCATCACTTTGCTCTGGATCATATGGATCTACTATTGTACCTTGCGCTACTCGTGAGATCTTTTCATTCTTTCTACGGGTGATAGGGCCTTTAGCTATGTTTGTATCTTTTCAACTTCATACTTCACCTTCTGGAGCTGTGACTCCAATTTATATAACTCTGGGATTTTGGTGATGTTCTCATATGTCTGGGCGATGCAGCAACTCAGTTTCTTGCACTCCAAGGCAAGAGATTTCAATCTGTCAATCTGTCAACATGTTGCGCTACTCCATAAGAACTCCCTGTACCTGTGTTAAAGCTTGAGTGGCTTGCATTGTTTCTTCTTGAGCCCGTCGAGGGAGAGATTCTACTATATCAGCAATCCGGTGGAGTTGAGCTGGCTCATCCCCTAGTTATGTTCTTATTGTCAAAGGCACAGTGGAGACTGAGCGGCTAGACTGTAGTGCCTTCTGCAGTCCTTGGAGTTCAATCTCTTTATGATTATACATCTTCTCCTACTTTTCCTCCTGTGTCTCTACTATCTCCAGTGTGGCCTCGTTCAGGGATGTAACGATGAAGCTGAAGTCATCTGGGGTCAATGTGGTCTACAACTTAGTCACGGGAGCTTTGGACTTCCTTCGGGAAGAAGGATTCTGAGGTGAGCCCTTCCTCTTCTTCAAAAGATCTGGTTCATCTCTATGCTTTTGTTCAACTTCTTCTAAATCTTCACCATCATCCTCTTTATCTAGCGTGATGGAAGTAGTCTTCACCGAGGCACTACTTAAGCCTTTCACTTCGTTGATCTTCTATCACATGCTAGGTCCGGGTACATCCTGTGTAATTTTTGGACTGTATACATCAGAGATGTCCGTAGGGTCAACTGGAACAAGGAGGTTCGCCAACTATTCCTTTGTGATCTCCTCCAGATATTATTATGTTAATCTATAATAGGACTATAACTATTGCTTGTGCTCTTCATCACACACTATGATGTAGAGAATGTATCTATCTTCACTGAACTTCATCAGGGGCCGAAACCTGTAGAGGGTGTTTGGAGTGATGCGCAGTGTAGACTGGATAGCTACTTTCAACTGATTATAATATGAATGAAACATGACATTTGACTGCCATTGTTTATTCATATCATTTGAGTACCATAGGGTACTGAACTTCGTAGCCAAAGGTTCAAAGGGTTCAGTGTTAGGGAAGGGCGCACCTTCTGGCATTTCCCATGGAATGGATGTGATTAGTATGAGAAGCCAGTTGAAATGGAACTCATACCCTTGGTCTTGTGCTTCCCTACAATCAATATCTAGCTGGTTTACAAGATATTGTGCCCAATTCATGTGTACACCCTCCACGCACTTCCCTGCGAGGTTGACTACAAATCCGATCACTTAGGTGGGCTGGTTCTTGTGAACTAATTTCCCAAAAATTAGTTGACAGGCTAGGTGCACTGTGTCGTTCTGGATAGAGGATACCTTGTAGCTTCATGTTCCTTTCTCAACATCACCATACGTTTCTTTAATATTTTGCGCTAATTCTCTGTCCGTGGTTTTTCCAGGATAAAAATCTTGCGGTTCAGGGCCTTGCATGCTTAATCCCGTGATCCGATTGATTAACATCAAATCCACTGTTATGCGATGGTCTAACCATAAGTAACCTCCATGGTAACAAGATAGCAATAAATTGATGCATGCATTCACCTCCTAGTGTATGCCAAAGTGCGGGATCTTTATAACATTCAACAATGTGGACTGTGTGAGGTTATGGGTCCAAGGCTGGGGGATAATCTTTGAATTCTTTCCCTTTGTCTTCATCATATACTTATGTGGGGTGAGAATACTGTAATATTTATGGTCTCCAAGGTTGAATTCACTAAACTTCAGTGATGCTATCTTATCCCGGTCCATGTGAATTGCGCGTATCCCTTTGGGTAGGTACGTCGTGACCAAGGCATAGTCAAAATCTCTAGGCACTCTATCTCTGTTCATTGCGCCACTCAGAGGAGGTATATACATAGGTAAGATACTTGGAATCAACTTAGCATTCGTGAGATCATCTCTATGCTTCGTTCTCATCTTTGTCGTGATTATGGAAGTTCCTACTCCACGAGCAGTTGATGGAGAAGCTTGGATTCCTCCTGTCGATGATTCTTGCACACCTGCATAAATCCTTCTTTCCGACATGACTTTCTCAGCCCTGACATCAATGAGTACTTCCTTCGCAGATTCTTCAAGTGCGCTAAGCTCCTCGAACATACACACTCAAGGTTAATAATGTCGGGTTCACGAATAATGTAGACATGACAATAAGATGGAAAGTAAGGGTGTAATGATCACTGGACAATCTTAACCAAGGTTGCGAGCTCAAATTCTTGATTTAGTAAAAGTGTTCTTCGTGCATGGTGCGACGGGGTAAATAGGCAACTCAACAATGGATTGCTTGCAACAGGTATGAGGTTTCATTAACTCTTGTTATGTCCATTATGGCACAGTCCAACAGTCAGGTGGTGAGCCATAAATCTTTTTCCAGCCATTCAAAGCATCAGTCGAGCGTATATATCGTCCCCAACGACTATATTTCTTCACCACGATGAAGTGATCTATGTCGTTGTTCTCATATCTTAGCGAAGCTTAAATTCGACACATTTTCCTTCTGCGAGGCTCCCTCTAGAACCATCTGTAATTTTTCAATCTTATCCCTCCTCATACTTAACTTCCTAGCCTTCTTTACAGTGAGCTTCATCTTAGTATTCTTCTTTCCATTCTTATTCTTATCTTATTTAGATATAGTTACTACGTGTTGTTGGGAATCTTTCAGGGTTAACATGTTTTCTGCCTCTTTAGTCTTCTGAGGGTATTCTAGTGGTCTTCCATCCTCGACATCGGAGTCTCTAGGGTCAAATAACTTTGATCTGTTTTTCTATAGTTTAATCAATCAAGCAATCCTTTTGGTCATGAAATCCTTTAACTCTTGTTTTTTTTTTTCCGAGGCTTCTTCTTCTTCTTTCCATCTGGCTTGATCTCTTTCAATCCAAGGTTTCCCTAGTAACATGGTAAACGGGGCGTTGTTTTCAATACATTTGATAATATCAAAATCTTCCTTTGTTGAAGTTCCATTAACAGTCATAGATATCTGAGCAAGCCTCCCAAATAAACTTACCAACTTCCCTCTGAATAGAATTATTCCTCCTAGGGAAGGGATCATAGCAGGTCTTCCTATAGCTTCCCAGGTTCTTTCTGGCATAATATTCACTTGTGTCTCTTCATCAAGAACATAGTCAATGTCAAAGTCTCGTATTCTTGCTTCAATGCATTCCTTTTATTTGAAACTCTCTGATAATATGACATGTCGGTGGTCATTCAGGGTCTCCTTCATTTGTATCAATACTTTCTTTGATTCTTGTTAGGTTTCTGCCTTTTTTGGATCTGCCTTAGGGTTTTCTTGGTTCAGATTCATTCCTTCTGTTGGCATCATAAGTCACTCCTGGATTGCAGTAGGAGTAAGCCTGAGGCCCATCAGTTTATGTCACGATTTGTTAAAAGGGGGTGATCGAATGGAAGTAAACTCAGAACAATATCGCTCACTCAGAAAACTGGGTTGGAACATCAAGGACATGCGAGGTCTTAATCTAACTTAATCCAGTAAATTTGCATAGTGGTGAGTAAGTGAAAGAAAAGAAAGGGTAAAAGTCTCAGATATGAGATCCTCTCAGACCAGAGAAACTTCAAAGTAAACCTCAAACGTTGCAGAACTAATACAATCAAACATGCATTATATAGTTATAGCAACACCTGACTGGATAATCCATACCCAGGCTTCAGATTCAGAGGAAAAAGGAAAGGAGGAGACTGGTCGTGATTAAACACGAAATCTCAAAATATCATTCTATAACTAGGGAACTGGAGGCTCTGTTAAATCTTTACAGTCGGGAGCTTTGCTCTACCATCGATGCCTAAAAAAATACAAAAACTAAGTATATATACTCAGAGCAATTCGCCTCCTTGGCAACAGGAGGGTAGCTGAGACATTAAAGTCTAACTTAGCATGTGCAGGTTCTTCTGATCAGTCGAGGAAATCAGATAGGCATGTCTCTTTTAGGAAAACCTGCACACAGGACAATCTTAGGTAGACTGCCTGCCAGAACCTCCATGCCCTACATTCATGGCTTGAGATGAGGTGTCAACCACCTGCTCAATATTCATTAACTACTTTTTCCATGGAGGTTGGATGAGACTAAAAACATAAAGGGAGACTGTTGGGCTCTAAATATGTCCTAAAAACAACCTTGGTTTAACATTAATTTATCAACCCAGGGATTCATCTTTTATCTCAAGAATATCCGCAAAGTTTATGCAGGTAGCCTAAAATCGTGTAGCTAAACCAGATCTGAGTTCATCAACAATCAAGTTCCTCAAACATTCACCAGAGATTCTAAGAACTAAATGAGATTGAAATCTGATTACTAAGATGTTGTAAAATGAAAGGAACTAATTAATCTAATTGAATTCACTTAACCATAAAGCAATAATTTAAACTAAGAAAGGACTTGCAGATTTAATATATTAATCATGAATTCTAATTATTGGAAAGGGCATAGCAAATTATTCTATCTGTGGAAAGAAATAACAAATGTATTCAAATCGGAAGGGACAACTAATGTAACTTTAACGGAAAGAAACAACTATTGCAACCTTAACTGAAAGGAACAACTAATGTAACTTTAACTGAAAGGAACAACAATTGTAAATCTAAAGCAAAGGAACAACGCAGGTGAAAATGTGAGGAACTGTCAAGCAACAAACTTTAGAAATGGAAATCATAACAACAATCATGAATACTTAAGGAAATGTCTGTCTTCTACAAACAATCATTAATTCATTGATACGCTTATGCAATTAAAAGAAATCTGAATCACGAAATAGAAATCAAAACTCTTGAACTGATATAATTACAAAATGAGACAATAGCTTCTTCAGACTGGGCCCTCATTCTTCCGAAGTACTGCTATGAGAAACTCAGAACACAGGGATGATAAAAACAATCAAAACTTTCATTGATTCCATAACTGGTTAAACATTTACAACAACTGCTCACGCAGGGCAATTATGAATCTGAATACTTAAAATGCAGTTTTTTCTATATGTTTTTCTGGATCTATTATCTTCTTATATATTACAATAGTTGGGTAAATCAAGCTATCCTTAGGATCGAAAGATCCTCAGGATTTATTTACTATTATAAAATTACAATATAGCAAATGTATTATCTTCAAACTGTTTTGTGCTTAAAAAGTCTTCAATCTTCAATAGCTTGTGCATAGCCAAAATCTCTTTGGTCATCCTTGGTAGTTATTTGTCCAATTCTATAACAAAATCAAACCATTACAATCGTAATTTAGAATCGATTTAATAAAACTTAAATAACAACTCTAAGAGACATATTAATCATGTTCTTTCCTATTTATTCCTAATTAATTGAAAAGTCAATTAGAATGATATCATAAACTGTGGACAAAAAGGAAGATATTTATACCTTTTTCGTAACCCAACATACCCCCCAGCTTACCTTATTGCATGTCCTCATGCAAGCTAAAGTATTTCATGTAAACCAGTTATGATGTAGGAAGGAAAAATGGGTTCACCAGGTCTTCTGAAACCATGGCTCCTTTTGATTTCATCAAAAGCGGCTTCCTGTCTCTTTTTATTAATTTGAAAATTCTTCTGGTAAACTTATGGAGGAAACCAGAGGAGAGGGGGGTTATACCTGCATCCCATTCAAGTAGGTCCTTCCTCCTAGAGTAATTTAGCATATCTTTCTACTCTAAAGGTTGCTGCAAATAAATTCTTATATCCAAAGGGTTCTCCACTTTAACCTCATTAGAGGATACATCCCATATTAACTTGGAGGCAGCAAGGGCTTCTTCCTTGAATTCTCTAAAAAATGTGATACATGAGCGAATGACATATAAATGAATAGGAACCAATGAGTCCACAACTCTTGCCCTTTTCATGAAGGTCTTGTGTCGCATGATGGCTGGGAGGGATTTTGGAGGCTCTCCTCTAATCCAAAGATCTAAACCAATTTCTCTGTTCATGAACATTTTGTGAGCCTTACCCCATCTGACCTGGTTCCTAGTAAAGGACAAGAATGCCTGAAATTGAATGTCCCCTATGAAGAGGCCAGGGTTGTCTCCTCTAACTTCATCTAAAATGATATTATGGAAATATAATTCACATAGAAGGTATTGTACCTTCTCTTCCTGATCTCTGAAACATAAAATAAATTCTAAAACAGTAGTAAAGGAAATGGGTTTACCTACTCTAATGGCCTTTACACTCAACAATAAATACCGCTCCAGCAAGAATAAAACATAATTAGTGGCAGGGGCTCTGCAATTGATGGCATCAGAATAGACATCACAGATGTGTTTGATTTTCTCCAAATCTTATTCTAATTGAGTTTACACCTTTTTGGTCTTCTCTTGGGCTCTGGTAAGAGCAGTATAAGTTTCGCCCTCTGTTGTTGTCATATCTTTCAATTCATTGACAACCCTTTGATATTCAGTGCTAGTCACCATTTCTTGTTGGTGTTGGACCAATGCTTTCTGTGCATGTAAGTTCTGCTCTTAGTCTATCAGTGATGACACTTTGTGCCTGAGATTGAGATGTTTGGTGTTCTTCCATAACACTCATCTCCTCTCTGGATTGAATCAATGCTTGTTGGGCTTGTTCCAATTCTTATTTTAGCTCATGAATGATGGCACCTTTTGCCCGAGATTGGGATGTTTGATATTCATTCATTTCTTCTCTAGAGTGAATTAGTGCTTGCTGGGTCTGTGCAAGCTCTGCCTCCAGTCTATCCATGCTAATGCTCTGTTCCTGGAATTGCCCTGTTATCATCAATAATTCGCCTCTATTTTGAGTCAGGGTTTGCTGGGACTGCAGTAGTTCTTCCTCCAGTCTCCTAATAGTATCATTTTGCTCAAAAAGTTGAGTTGTTTCTTCTAAAATCAAAGTATCTATCTGTATCTCAATATCAACCATATCTTGTGTTTCTTCAGGAATTACATGTTCATCCTAAACTGTTGTTTCTTCTATCATTAATTCCTTAGGATCTGTCTGTATTCCTATAGAAGTTGTACTAGCTGCTTTCTTAGGAAGAGGGTTTCTTCCTTGCATCCTGCCCTTTTTGTTTTTCTTTCTCTTGTGGACCTTGTCTGTTACTTCCAACTATTTTCTCAACTCTTTGATAATATCATTGAGCTTTTCCACTTTCTACTTTAATCTTGCAGCCCTCTTAGCCTTCTTCTTTAGTACTTTGTTTTCTTTCTTTAATTTCCTAATTCGTTTCTGGCTTTTGGATGATTTCTGTCTATGGGGGATCTTGAGGTCTTCTTCATTTCATTCAGCAGATGGTTGTCCTTCCGCTTCTTCTAAGTGCTCTGTCTGTTCAAGGGGGTTTCTTTCTTCAAAAATAAATTCCTTCTGTGTTGTGTCATCTAGAAAGGACATTTCAGTGTCAGGAAAGTCTTCAGCAAGTTTTGAAGAGGAGCCTAGTTCTGGTTCTTTTTCTAGATTATGTTCATCCATGTTAGTTGAGGTTCCTAAGTTGCCCAAAACCTAAGCCATTTCTATCTCATAACTCTTAAAAAAGTGTTTTTCCATGTTCTTTGATGCAGGTTGGGTGTTTCCCTGATTATCTTTTTGTGTTGTCTACCATGCTTGGTCAATGTCTTGAGTATTTTCCTATAAAGGCTGCTCCATGACATTCTGAGGTTCTCCAGGGTGCTCTGTTGCATCTTGAACTACTTCAGTTAATCCCCGAATTTGTTTGCTTCTCTTCCTTTTCCTAGGGGGGATCTAAGAGCAACCATTGTTCTCTTCCTTCGTTTTATTACTACCTATGTCTGTGAGGTCTGGGCCTTAGTAGTTTGAGTAGGGTATACTTCAACTTTAGTTTGGGGCACTGAAGTTTCTCTTTGGGTGGTAGTTGCCTACTCCAGTTGTGGAGGTCTATTGTCCTCAATAATTTGAGTAGATTCTGCTTCAATTTCAGTCTGAGGTGGTGAAATATTTCCCTCACTAGTTTGGGCAGGTTCTGGTTCAACTTCAATCTAGGGTGGTGAAATATTGCCCTGCATGGTTTGGGCAAGTTCTGGTTCAACTTCAATCTAAGGTGGTGAAATATTTCCCTTAATGGTTTGGGGAAGTTCTGGTTCAGCTTCAGTCTGAAGTGGTGACATATTGCCCTCACTGGTTTGGGCAGGTTCTGGTTCAACTTTAGTCTAAAGTGGTGATATATTGCCCTCAATGGTTTGGGCAAGTTTTGGTTCAGCTTCAGTCTGAAGTGGTGAAATTTCCCTTTGGGTGGTGGTCCCCTGCTCCAATTGTGGAGGTCTATTTCCCTCAATCAAAGTTTCCCAAGTCAACTGAGTTTGACTCAGTTCTTTATCCACTATCAATTTAACTAGCTTATGATGGCTAATAACAACAACAGGGTCTTTGGAGTTTTGTGTCCTTAAGGCGACTTCATGTGATACAGTATCTAGGAAGAAAGGAAGGTTAAGTACTAACCGTTGCTTCAAGGATGCCATCAATTTAAGATGGTGACCATCCATCGCAGGTGATGTAGCACTAAAATATCCCCACCAATTCCTTCCATGGTTCACTAAGGGTATTAGGATTTAGTCCTTTGCCTTTTTTGTCCAATTCTTCCCCCAGTTCTGTGAAATATTCCAAGGCTTCCCTCAGCTTCGTGTATTTCTCTGTCCATTGACTACCTGTGTTAGAGAGGCCTATGACCTCTGCTATGATTTCCAAGGTGACTGGTATTTGTATACCCTGCACCATAGAGCTTGCACCTTGCAGGTTTTGAAAGAATTCTAGTGTGACATTTGTGTCATCTCCTTGCAAGTGGTTGAAGTATTCTATCCACCCTAGGCGATGTAGGATTTCTCTCGACTGTTTAGTAACCCGAAGTAATGCTAGCTCTCTGCGCACAATTATGCCACCCATATTTCTATGAGAAGAAAGAATGACTATCGTTCCTGTTTATGAATTTGGTTAGACAAGCTTTGGAAAAACAGATGCCAGAAATGGAAAATATCAGCGAAGACAATTGTATAAAAATGTGGTTTTGTATTAATTGCAATCATTACAGCTAATCGTAAAGTGTGCCAAGCATCCTCCTCATTAATGTAGAGGTCATCCTCGACCATCAGTGTAGGTGGAAGCCAGGAGTGCAGGTACTCTCGGATAAGAGGTAATGATTGCGTCACCGCCGTCGATAGGGCTAATCAAATATAATTATCAAAAAGACACATGCCACCAAAAATCATTTGAACGATAGTCATTTGATGTGTGGAATTTATAAATTTAGTACACATATGTGCAAAAATGATTTATGGAGAAATCAATCGAAAATAGGTTAAATCTGTTCATGATATATCTATATATATATATAATCCACATAACATAATACTGTTACTTTTCCCAATGATTGAGTATAACTGATATGATAGCCTCATTTTAAAGGAGATCTAGAGACATGCAAAACTTGGTATTTCGAGATAATCTTCTATACCATAGGCAGAGCCACTGCTGCCCGCAGGTGTTCATAGCCTCGACAGGGTTGCCTTTTAACCCATAGATGAGCCTGTATCCTTCATAAACATACAAATCATCTTTTTCTAAAAAGACCATTATCCTGGTTTGCTAGCCAGATGGTGATAATGCCACTCACTAGATTGTAACGTAGGTGAACAAGTCATCTCGTGATGAGACCTCTTGTCCTTTGACAAAAAGTGTCAAAGGACATTACCCTGGTGTGGTATCCATAGTGGGAATATCACTTTCATTATTATCCTATGATTGTGGTAGGTTGGCTCGTGATGAGATCCCCTATTCTTTTATGAAAAAGAGATTCTTATTGCATATTTTTTTATGTGTGTGTGTG
>JASDQU010735713.1:306920-349464 GCA_032191745.1 Picea mariana | reverse complement strand
TAAACAAAATAAACCAAAAAATGATTTATAAGAGATGCCAAAACAAAAATATACATAATTCTAATAATTATATTTATGAAAATACATAATTATAGAATTTTTGTTATGGAAAATTAAAGTTTATCAATAAAAAAAAACCATATTTTTTGTTATCATAACATAACACTACTTTTTTAATAACAAATCCTATTTTTTCTTATCATAACAAACATTACTTATTTGTTATCATAAAAACAAATCTTAGCCCCTAAATTTTTCTCATAGAACAAACCCTAATTTTTTAACACTCAACTCAAATATCCACAACACTCTAACTCAAATATTTCTCCTAGACAATGATAGTATGAATGCCAATGTCGAATTAACTATAGCTAAGCACCATATGCAAGTATTACTAATGGAGTTCTACATTAGTAATCTTTTTTTTTTTTAAGTAAAAAAGAGGTTGTTACTGCTATACTAAGTGGAAAAAATTACACATCTATGCTTAGGCTTCCAATTGTTCCGTCAATTTAGCGGAAACCGGAACAACTAGCAGCCAATGCTATCCTTGTCAAAAATGGGTGGTTCACCATCTGTCCTGCTCGTAGGAAACCATGATGGATGGCGTTCCATAATCTGAGTTGTGTTTCTAGTTTTACAAGGTGCAACTAGAAGCATAATAATAACCCTTAGAAACAAAACTAAAAACAGAACCATAACCATAGCTATTACCCGGTGGCCATGTCGTCCTCATCATCCCATTCTCCTTCCCTAGCTAGCATCATGTACGTCTGTGCACAAGTTGGGCATCTTTTCCCTGCTATTGCATTGGAGAAGGTGTCGTATAGCATATCCAATCATGGGCTCATGAGGATTCCATGGTGTATCCCATCCGCCATCTGGCCCCGCAGATCAAACAATAGTTCCAGGTGCTCCAGGTGCAAAACAAGTGGCAGGACACGCCATTGTTCCTCCATGGATGAGATGGGAAGTTGTGAGAGGACCTTGCCACCCTCCCTTGTCGTGCCTCCCAACCTCTTCTCCTCGGCTTGTTGGGGGTTTCCTCCCTTTGCTTCTCCATGCCTGCGCCTTCATTCTTGCCACTTTCCATGCCTTTATCAGAGCTTTGTCCAGCTGCAAGTGCGACCTCCTGAGAGTCTAGTTCTTCCGGTATCTCTTCCTCTATGTAGCAAGTGGGGAACTCATAAAGTTTCTCTTTTCCTGTGATGCTACCTTGCTTCTCCTCAATGGTGACCATGGTGTCCTCCTCCAAAAAGTGGCTTGGTGGCTACCAATTATCGGGTACAGTGAAGAGGAGATGCTCCGAAGGAACCTGAATTGGATCCTCCAGAAAGACCTCCTCTACATATGCCATGGGAGGCATTCTGACCACATTTTCTCTATGCACGAGTTGGGTCTGAGCCATAGAAAGCACTCATTCCATCCTTTGTAGCCTCTTTCGTCAGGCAACAAGGGTATACCATGCAGAGCCACGACGCAGCTTCCCTCTTTCTCACGGCATCATAGTCAAAATTTAGATTAAAAAGGTATAGAGGGTGGTCTGATGATTACACCAGAGTTCACAATTGCAGTAGTGGTGCAAAGCGAAAATGAACTGGATGAGTCCATTGTGCGGGGTGTTCAAAAGCAGATGGAGTGATGGGATGTCCTTCTCCATTAACTCCCACATCTTGAATGCCGACAACTCCAGACTCCTCATGTGAGGGAGAGGTCCCTTGTCATGAGAATGGAAGTTGGGGCCAACTCCCATCCTTAATGTTGAGGGGATGAGGGTCCGCCTATCACATTTAAGGCCAAGCCTAGCTCCATTCTAGGTGGCTGGTATGCTCGACGTGGCACCCCATCCGGGGTCTACATTAGTAATCTTATAATAATTAGTAATTGAATTAATTATATAAGAATTATAATAACAATTAAATAATATAATTATCCACAATTAAAAAAAAAAAAAATTGTGATCTTTCCGATATAGCCTCTATGACACATCGAGTGTGCTTGCCAAACCAAGAAGCCAGAAAGGGGCAGGTTACTTAAAAAATAAACCAAGGGCCAAGGCCACTGTAAAAAGGTCACGAGAAAAAACCCTAGGCCCGAGCATCTACGATCCAAGCCCCTGATTCCATACGTTCGAACGACATAACCACAAACCTCCGAAAAAATCTCTTCACTCATCTATCAAAAAATGATATATACATATACTATTTATTTTTTGAATTTGTAACTTATTTATCAGACGATAATAACTCACTATTTGAAACATAACATATTAAATTAAATATATATAAAAAAACACATAATATAACTTATGATGAACATTTACTCTAAATATCACTATCTACTCCTAAAAATATCGTAAATTTCCAAGTCTCAAGGCTATTTGTCCTAAAAGTGACGTTGAAGGGTTTATGTTCCTAACATTCAAACGATCTCGAAATATTACCAAGCTATAATAAAATGAAAATAGAAATCACCTTTACTGTACGAAAAGGAGAGGAAGATTGAGTTCATGTTAAAAGTAATAAGAGTAGAATAATTTTACCAATTTAAATGCATTTTGAGAATTAGACCAAATAATAGTAATAAGATTAGAATGTTTTTACCAATTTAAATACATTTTGATATATGAAAATAAAAATACAAATAATAAGATATCAAAAAATGTACTTTATATCAAATAAAAAATCTATTCATTCAAAATTTTCAGAAATCCTTTAATTTAATATTACTATAAATTACCAATTTAAATACAATTTCATACTAGGAAAATAAATATGCAAATTATAAGATATGAAAAATGTACTTGATGTCAAATAAAAAAAATCTATTTATTAAAAATTTTCCAATATCCTTTAAATTTCGTATCACTGATAAATTTTAAATTTCTGTATAAAAAATATGAATACGATATAATCTGGTTACTATGAATAGTTTATCATTCTTATTTTGACATTCGTTATGACGGAAGCAAATATTAAAAGAAGAATAAGTATAGTAAAGGAAATTTAGACCTAGTGCGAGGTGAAGTAGATTTTTCGTTAAATTTCTATGGGCCAAAAATCACACAGGATGTCATCATGCCAATTTCAATTTGAAATAAAAATGAACGCGCCTATATTAGCATAGCATGACATATAACGACCATACATTGCAGGATACCTATCAATTTGTTACATAAATCGCCTTCAGATGAAGACAATATTAATCGATAGATGATCCCTTGTGTCGATAAGAGGACGACGAGATTATTCTCAGGATATCCATAGGCTTCCTCACGACCATGAGACATATGAGAAATTGGAAGAGCATCCATTGCAAATAATTCACACAATAATTGATTGTATTACTGCACTCTTACACACATACATTGGTAAATATATAGCTGGATTCAGATCCAACCGATTCCATATTTGGAGGGAGTGGTTGAGAAGATATCTCAACAGCCTCCTACAAATCTTCAACCAACTCAATCTAGTCTCCTAAAGTAAGCTTTATTCTAATACCCTCCCTTAATGCTTACTTTACAAATTACAATACTTAATCACAATTACAACACTTGAACTTTTGTCTGTCTGTCTGGTCTTCCTCAGCACTAAAACTCTCTCTGCAATCACACGGATTTCTCTCTTTCTTCTTCCTCTTCTTCGAGCTTTACACATTTAAAGTCAAAACGCCTCTGACCATCTTTCTTGCACTTGTATACTGGACAATTTGACAACTTGGCTCATCGGGGCTTCCGTGATAAAAGTTGACAATTATCGATGCATTCTATGAACTTGCCTTCATCTGTAGGATTTTTGCTTTCGGCTATCCTTCAGTATCTAGAAGAAAAGTTTGGATACTGAATGTCCTCAACATTCCTTTACACAAGGTGACTTCCAATAAAAACAATGTACTTGATACTGGGGCTACCAACTTGCATCAAAATACAAGTTTTTATTTTTACATAAACACTTACACACAAAACTTTAAACTCACGAGGTAAATGTAACCTGTAATTGTCGATCTTGGAGCACCGAAGTACAACAAGAGTCTACAACTTATAACAGATTCGTACACATACTCAAACCAGTGATGTGTTCTCTTGGCACCGAAGAACATCGAGAACCACTATCTTTAACATATGCTACTCTGTTCAATGATTGGTTCTTCATTGTATATACAAAATACAAACTTGAACCCTACACTATATGCACAAAAGAAAATTCCACACCGCAAATTTGCATATGAGGAAATTAGAACACCAACATGATCACACAACAAGAGATTTTAGAGAAATGTTCAGATAGTTCAATCTTTTCAGCACCCTCTTGAATCCCATCAATGGCTTCTATGATGGTCTCAACCAGAAGGAATTTCCATCCATCAGTTGTTCAGTTCTGTAACTCATCCAAAAGATGAATAAAGAGCCACAAATCCTCGAGCCTTGGCTCAATCATGTCTCCAATACGCGCTTGAATCTGCGTGAGAAAAGCAGACCCCAGAAATAATTCGTATATTTTATTGGTACCATACATTTCTAGGCTTGATCTTATTTCATCCTGGGTCATAAGTTTGGTTAATTTTATGACTATTTTAGATGACAGAAAATGGCTATCTGTGATCTAACTCAGTATACTAAGCCTTTCAGGTGAACTGAGATAAGAAATTAGATGGGTTGCAGGAAACATAACCTGATTTTTCAGCCATCTCTTCATTTCTGATGGAGATGATTGAAATCCAAACCTGGAGAAATGATGTTCATTTGAAGGTCCAGGATTGCTCTCGATCAATGATCCACGACGGGGAGTATTGCTGCTTCTCTCTGATTGGGAAATGCTTGAGGAATTCCTACTTGAAGGCGTCGGGGAATTTCTGTTTTTGCCGTGGCCTCTCGGATGACGATTGTGTGGAAACCCTCTCTGATACATGGAGATCCCCCCTGAATAATCTCACTCAATGCATTGAACAATTAACACACATAAATAAAAAATTCAACACTCCGTATGTACAAGGATTAAACTTCGCATCTCTCACATTTTCCTAGGCACTCCGTGAGGAGCTAAGCCCACCCAAGCTCTGATACCATATGAGAAATTGGAAGAGCATCCATTGCAAATAATTCACACAATAATTGATTGTATTACTGCACTCTTACACACATACATTGGTAAATATATAGCTGGATTCAGATCCAACCGATTCCATATTTGGAGGGAGTGGTTGAGAAGATATCTCAAAAGCCTCCTACAAATCTTCAACCAACCCAATCTAGTCTCCTAAAGTAAGTTTTATTCTAATAAGACAAGAGGACAGAGCTGTCGAGGAAAACATACGTTATGCAACAAATATATAAAGCCAATTATTGAATCCATATGTTGTAGAATGCATGTGATCAGATGGACTATTGAATCCATTTGCAGTAGAATGCACAAACCCAAACCATTAAATACACTCTATGGATGAGGTATAATATTCTTGCCTGAAAATAAAAAGTGAATCCATGAATGTATTCAGATGGGGGATTGAATCCATTTGTTGTAAAACGCACAGAAACCAAACCATTAGATAGGTGATGGTTGAGGTATATGATTCTTGCATATACTACATATCCCAGCCACGTAGCTGAGCATAGACAGACAGAAAGAAGGTATTGCTAATGGTCGATAGTTGATCCCAGGTATGTGTATATGTCGATACTGGATCCAGGTTTCAATCACTTGGTGACAGGAATATTTGACGAGACTCAATATAAGAGTTGATGCCTGGTGTTGATGCACACGATGACAGGTTTTGATTCAATCAGTGCCGGTACAATACTCGATACCAAGAGTTGGTCCACTCAATACCAAGATTCGGTCCACTAAAGGCCGCCCAAACCTAGAATCCAGCATGCATCCAGTTTAACCAAGCGTTAGTTTAATGCGTTAATTCAAACTCAGGAAGTGGCTTCACCACAGGGCACGCTTCACATTCAAAAAACACTGTCCAAAATGACTCCTAGTATCTATAGAATTAGTCTTAAGTAACATGACAATGAGGAATTTTATACATATTAATTATTCTTAATCAGTTAACGTGTAAATCAATGGTTAGAAAAGTAATTTCTTAATCATATTAAGTAAATGTGAAAAAGTAAACAAGGAAACAAACTTATTCATAAATGAAAAGAAGTTATGAACATTAAATTTCCTTGATTTAATTTGAGAAGACCACTAAAAATATGCCAGCATCTTTAATTGTCGACCATAAAGTTAAAATTTATAATTAAAAAACTGCTTAATCTATCAATTTCAATAGGAAAACTACTATACAAGTAAATAAATATATAATATATTAATAAATACTCAAATATATGATATTATTTTATATAGTAAATTATATAAAATAAAAATTATTTAAATCTAATAATGCAAAACCCAACATACAAAATACCATGTTGCTTATTGTTCATCCTCATGTTGATTGATTGATTAAGATACTACGTAAAAGGGAACAAAAGAATGGAAAGAATTCTGACGTTTTCTGGTAGAACGAAAGATATTTCGACAACAAACTTCAAAAGAATTCAAAATATTTTAATTTTTCCATGGATTTCCCACAGGAACAGACAACCTTAGATGTGGAAGATTCAAATTAAAAAACAAACTGAAAAAGTTTAGTATATGGAACGTGTTAGTATATGGAACGTGCTGCACAGTCTTTAAGACTGCCAGCCATAGCTAGTATATATAAAATTGGATTGTCTTGTTATATAAATCCAGATATATTTGAGGATGTATATATCACCTACTGCAGTCTTAAAGACTCTACAACAGAATGTATCTGTATATTCATCGTCATGACTAGAACACCACTAGTGAAGAAGACCAGCATATTTAGTAAATGATTATATTCACAATCAGAAGGCAACAGGAACAGATTGACTTATGAATTGAAATTTACACATTCACGGTCTTCGCCTACAAGAAATTCATATCACCCATTCATTCCAAAAAGGCCTTTCAATATCATTAAACAATTTCGTTAACTTAATTAGAATAATGAGGTGTAGTTAGTGAATTTCGTCAATACTCCTCTCTTTATTTGCGCAGTCTATGATGCTATCTAGATGTTCATATATTGCATAGTCTTTGCGGGTATATTCACGTCTGTTTCTTCAGACACGAACTGATCGAATTACGAAATGCAATCTCTCTTGGATTTTAAAAGCACTTTGCATGATCCTCTGGGACACTTGGCTTCTTGGAATGTTTCATTAAGTTGTTGTGACTGGAAAGGTGTTTCCTGCAAGAGACAGATGGGCCATTTTGTTGCCGTGAATTTGCATAATTGCAATTTGAGTGATGCCTTCCATCCTGAACAACTGTTTGAGTTAAGGGATTTTAAGAGTTTGAATGTGAGTTCCAAAAATTTTACGGGCCAACGTATTCCCCAAGAGCTGGGCCTCTTTAAAAAATTGACATACCTTAAGCTGTCCACAGCAGGATTTGCAGGCACTATTCCGTGGCAACTCGGAAATCTGTCCAACTTGACAGTACTCGATCTCTCTTCCTCGGAGCCTTCTATGTTCGCAAGTCACGACCTCTCATGGTTTACAAATCTCACGGCCTTGGAACATCTTACTCTTGACAGAGTCTATCTCTCATCAACTTCGTCATCATGAGGACAATCAGTATGTCGTCTTTCTCAGCTCAGAAATCTTTCAATGTCAAACTGCGGACTGACGGGTTTCTTTAACTCTTCCCTGCAGAACCTTGCCTCCTTACAAATCTTCCATCTTGATGGCAAGACATTTCACACTGAATCCCCTAGTTCGTTAGGGAATGTGACTAGTTTGGTCTCCCTGCAGATGAGTAGTGCAAATCTCAACGGATCATTTCCATTTGAGCGCCTCTCTGGGCTTCAACGCTTCCTTATTTGAAAAAAAGTTTCTTAGGAAGTAATAAAATTTATGGGAATGTTTTTCAGATTTTTCAGGGCAAATGGAAGAGCCTGACACTATTCAAGATGCCAAACAATAGTTTGTCCGGTTTCATACCACCTTTTCTACAAAATATATCATCTCCTATCACCTCTGGCTCACCTGAGAAATCTATCATCTCTGTCTCAGCTATGTTGGTTCAATTAATTTCTACCAATTTCATTTAAAACCGAAACTTCTACCGACCTCCTCATCAACCGATACACTGACACATGGAGATATTTTCATGGCCCATGAACTCTCTGTATCATCGAGATCTTTCCAAAGACCTCTATAAATAAGAGGCAATTGTAATCATTTTAACAAGAGCAATGTTAAGTTTTCTATTTGAATTTAGTCTGGTGTATTTTTTTGCCTCTGTCCACTTCATAGTGGTATCATAGCCATAAGGTTCACTTCATAGTGGTATAAGAGTCGTAAGTTTGAGGGCCGTAAGATTTTTAGGCACAGTCATGAGAGGTGAAGGAGTTTGGTTCCACTTCATAGTGGTATAAGAGTCGTAAGTTTGAGGGCCGTAAGATTTTTAGACACAGTCGTGAGAGGTGAAGGAGTTTGGTTGGGCAGTTCGAGCCAAAAAACTGATCTGCGGAGGTGTGAAGGAAACTGCCAATGAGAGTATTCCTTTGTTTTGTAACAGTAAATGTTGTTGAGCTACCGGAAGTGAAGCCAAAAAAAAGAGCGCATGTGCTAGCTCAGGGCGTGGAATCTCTTCTTCACTCACTTGATAAATTATTTCCTGTTACGGTTTTGAGGTTGAGCCATTGCTGAAGGTTTTCACATGAGTTGCTGTGTGAAGAAGAGCACTTTCTATAGGAGCATCAATCCCACACATCTGTATGAAGAATACTCACCCTCTGTTACTATAGTCCTTCGCATATTTTGCTGAAAGATTTTTTTACAGAAAGGATTCTTATTAGGGCTTGATTTTTTTTAAAAACTTGATGAAAATAGGAAAAAGAATAAAAGGGCTTTGCAGATAATTGGACAAGTGTTGGATGATTTTATTGTTGGAAGGATTAAGCCAGCCACTACAACCAAGAAAGCATGGAACATTCTAGAGACAACATATCAAGGTACTAGTAAGGTAAAAATTGCCAAACTCCAAGCACTTAGAAAAGAATTTGAAAACTTGCAAATGAAAGATTCTAATTCAAGAGATAAATTTACATATTGTGTTATGAATTTGGTTAATCAAATAAGATAGAATGGTGATGAGCTACCAAATCAAAAGGTTGTATAAAAGGTTTTAAGAAGTTTTCCTAGAAAATTTGATGCAATTGTTGTGGTAATTGAGGAATCTAAAGATTTGAATACATATTCTATGGATGAGTTGGTGGGTTCCTTGAAAAATTATGAAGACGACGGGTTGAACATGAAATACCTCATTGAAGAATGCATTCAAAACAAAAATTAAATTTGACAGAGACAGAGGAAGAGGAAATCCAGGATTTAGAGGAAGAGAAAGAGGAAGAAACAATTTTCAAAGAGAAGAAAGAAAAAATCTAGATCCAAGAGGAAGGAGAGATCAAAATTTTAGCTCAAGGGGAAGTAGTATCAATCAGGAATCAAAAAGGTATGAGAAATCAAAGATTCAATGTTATTACTGCAAGAAGCATGGTCACTTTTCAAATAAATGCCAAAAGAAACAAGCAGATATGGAAAAGCAAAAATCAAATTTCTCTAAGAGTAGTCCCTAGACATTGTTTATTACATGTCATGTAGCTCAAGAAAATGCAATTAACATCTGGTTTCTTGATAGTGGTTGTAGTAATCATATGACTGGAAATAAAGAGTTGTTTGAGAATTTGGATACATCAATTAAATAAAAAAATAAATTAGGTAATGATAACATTGTAGAAGTCACAGGAAAAGGTGCAATTGCTATAATGACAAAGACTAGTAGGAAAAATATTCCTGATGTTTATTTTTTACTTGGTTTGAAGAATAATCTCATAAGTGTGGGACAACTTACTCAAAAGGGTTATAGAGTTTCCTTTGAAATAATGTATGCACCATATTTTATATTCATCCTACTAAAATGGTTATTGCAAAGGTTGAAATGACAAACAATAGAATCTTCCCACTTCGCATGAAAAGTTAAATGTTGGAGAAAACTGGAGCAAGTTTCAAGGCATCAAGTCAAGATCAATCATGGCTATGGCACTTGAGGTATGGTCATCTAAATTTCAAAGGATTGTCTTTGTTGCAAAGAAAGGAAATGGTAAAAGGTTTACCCCCTATTCAAGCACCAATAAATTCATGTGAAATTTGTATTTTTGTCAGACAACATAGGAAATGTTTTCCAAAAGAAATGTCATATAGATCTTGGGCACCCTTAGAAACTGTGCATACAGATTTATGTGTTCCAATTCAAAAACCATCATTAGGGGGGAGCATATATTTTATAAATTCATTGATGATTATAGTAGAAAAACATGGGTTTATTTCCTCAAACAAAAATTTGAAACATTTCACAAGTTTAAGGAATTCAAGGAATTGGTTGAGAAACAGAGTGGCATATCCATTAAGATATTGAGATTAGATAGAGGAGGAGAATACAAGTCAAATGATTTTTTGGATTATTGCAGGTAGCATGGAATAAATAAGTAGTTCACTACATGTTGTACACCTCAACATAATGGTGTTGGATAAAGAAATAATTGTACAATAATGGAGATGGAAAGAAGCATGTTGAGAGGGAAGAATACATCTAATGAATATTGGGCTGAAGTAGTAGCATGTGCAGTTTATATATTGAACATCAGTCCAACAAAGATTGTGAGGGACATGATTCCTTAACAATCATGGAGTGGTAGGCATCATAGTATTTCTCATTTTAAAGTATTTGGTTGTATTTCATATGAACATGTGCCTAAAGAAACAAGGGGTAAATTGGATGATAAAAGTGAAAATGCATTTTTATTGGTTATGATGAACAATCTAAGGTATATAATTTGTTTAATCATATAACCAAGAAATTCATTGTAAGTAGACATGTTGTATTCAAAGAGAAAGAATCATGGGATGAAAATATAGACATGATAATTATAGGTACAACAACAATACCATGTGAAGAAAACGAAGAAAAGGGTCAAGGAGAACAAGGAAAACAATCAAATGAACAAGGAGGAATACCATCCAGAATTCTAAAAGAAGAAAACTCACAAAGGCAAGTTGAGCAAGGAGAATCATCAAGTCCACAAATAAGTAATGACTCAAATCCTACACTTGCATCATTAAGTCCAATATTAAGAAGAAAAAATACTAGAAGCTTGCAAGAAATATATGATCAAGAGAGTAGGATAGATTTGCAATCTATTTTTTCTTTATTTACCCAATATCCTATATATTTTGAGGATTCAATTAAGGAAGAACATTGGATTAATTCAATGCATGATGAAATGGAATCTATTGATAAAAATATACATGGGATCTAGTTGATTTACCTAAGGAGAAATAATGCATAGGTGTGAAATGAGTTTATAAAACCAAAAATAAAGCAAATGGAGAATTTGACAAATATAAGGAAATATTAGTAGCCAAAGGATTTTCATAAGAATATTGAGTTGATTACAATGAAACATTTCACCTGTAGCAAGACTCAGCACAATTAAGATGGTACTGGTTGCATCTCAGCACAATTGGAAAGTCTATCAAACGGATGTCAAATCAACCTTCTTGAATGGATATTTAGAAGAACAAGTATATGTGCAACAACCACGAGCATATGAAGTAAAAGGAAAAGAAGACATGGTTTACAAGTTGAAGAAGGCACTTTATGAATTGAAGCAAGCACCAAGAGTGTGGTATAGCAGGATAGATTCATACATGATAAAAAATAAATTCGCCAAAAGAACTAGTGAACCTACACTATACACCAAAGTCAATGAACAAGGACGGATTTTTATTGTTTGCTTATATGTTGATGATTTGATTTATATTGATAATCTCTCTATTGATATGTTTAAATCAACAATGAAGAAGGACTTTGAGATGAAAAATATGGGGTTAATGAAATATTTTAATGGCATTGAAGTTGTTAACACATAAGATTGTATTATGATTTGAGAGAATTTCCCAAAATACAATTGCTATAGGAGGGTTCATGTACATTTGGACAACTTGACTTCAAGTCAGTTTTTCAAGGGTTTTGAGAAGGCGTTTGCAGTTATTGATGATTCCATTTTGTATCAGACATCATAATATTTCCAACCATATCCCTTGCAGCCCAAAAATCCTCTGGGAATGCCTCCAAACACCCTCTCAAATACCACACCGCGTTTCTGCTAAAAGCACAGTGTGCTTCTACAATTTTTGAGTCACTAAATTAAAATTTGGATTATGAACAAATGAGAAGGTATTTTTTAAAAATGGCGGAGGTTTTTGTTCAT
Source organism: Picea mariana (assembly GCA_032191745.1). NCBI lineage: Eukaryota > Viridiplantae > Streptophyta > Pinopsida > Pinales > Pinaceae > Picea > Picea mariana. The sequence continues at coordinate 337,110 of JASDQU010735713.1, read as the reverse complement.
CGCATCCAAAATAACAAAAACCTCTCTCAGTTTTGAAAAACGTATTATGGTGAGAGAGATATTAGATACAGAAAGGGAACTACAAAATCACCTAGCTAGACACACAAAGGGAGCTACAAAATCACCTAGCTAGACACACAAAGGGAGCTACAGAATGTGCAGAACTATTTTACACCAGTGATACGCAATTTCCTGTAGCAGTTATTGTTTGGATATTCACCTTGTTGGAAGATTGCAACTTGTAAAGTAAGGTTCAAATGGCCTCTCAAGAGTTTGTTGGACATGAGAGACATGTGTTCCATCTTCATATCAATCAGGATGACCTGTTTCAAAAAGAATTTATCATCATAGAAAAAATCCCCCCAAAATAGGAATTTGTTAGGCTTTTGTTGGAATCTTTTGTAACAAGACTCTTAAATGGAGGAGGACCCTATGTAACTCCTTGGTTTCAAACTCCTTAGGGTAGATAGGCATTATTCATTATAAATAAAAGGGTTTTTGATGAGAAAAAGGGGATTCATGAGCCAAGAGAGGCTAGAGAGTTGTAGGAGGCTCTTTTCCTGTGATCATTGTAACCCTAAGGGGCTGGTATTTTTGTAAACAATTATGTTATTTGAAATTCAGGATATTTGTGGTGTCATATTTTTTTTCTTTGTTTTCTTGTTTGTCTTCTTACTTGAATGAATTGTACACCTTGAGGATCATGGTTACCTCTGATTAATGGATTCTTTAGCATCCCTATATCTGATGTATCTTGTCTATTAGTCACTATTTACATTCAAGTACCTTGAATTCATTTATGCAGAGTGGATCTCTCCCTTACAGATTTTCTTCTTTGTGTTATATTTTCTCTTCCTCTATCCAATAAACCTTTTATCTAATATCTAGATTGATTGCTTTTAATGAGCAAGGTGTTTTCTTGACTCCATATCTTAATGGTCCATCATTGATTCACAGTAGGTAACTGTCTTTTACTTTATTTGTTTTCTTCTTCTTGCTCTAGTACAAACCCAATCAAGTCTTGTTATTTCTATGTTACCAATCTTACACTCATTTCCATTCTGGGAGTGACTCTTGGAATGATAACAGAGGAAACAAAAAATGATAAGGGAATTTTCATTTGTCAAAGTAAATATGCAAAAGATGTTTTAAAGAGGTTTAGAATGATAAATTGCAGTCCAGTTTCTACACCTTTGGTAATTTGCACAAAACTAAGTAGGGAACATAATGAGATGGATTTTGATTCAACCATATTCAAAAAATTGGTTGGATGTTTGATGTATCTCATAACAACTAGGCCAAATATAATGTATGGAGTTATTTTAATTTCTAGATTCATGGATGCACCAAAGAATTCACATTGGCAAGCAGGAAAAAGGTTATTAAGATACATTCAAGGAACTATGAATCATGGCATATTATATTCTACTTCAAATAATTTGCAATTGGTTGGATACACATATAGTGATTTTGTAGGGAGTATTGATGATAGAAAGAGCACATTTGGATATGAATTTCATATTTTAACAGGAGACGTGGCATGGACATCAAAGAAACTACCAATAGTGACAATCTCATTAGCAGAAGAAGAGTATGTAGTAGGTACATCAGAAACATGTCAAGTAATTTGGATGCAAAGAATCTTGAAGGATCTAATGCATGAGAAAGAATACCCTACTAGAATCTATTGTGACAGCAAGTCCACCATTTCACTATCAAAGAATCATGTTTTTCACAAGAGAAAAAATCACATTGACACTAGATATCACTTCATTCGATAACTGGTCAACAATGGAGAACTCATCCTACCACTTTGCAGATCAAAGGATAAACTTGCATACATATTTACAAAGGCTTTAACACAAGACCAATTTGAGTATGTGAGAGAAGCTTTGAGTATTGTAAATATTGATGTAATTAATAGTAGAAATTAAGGGGGAGTGTTGGTTGAATTAATTTCTACCAACCACATGTAAAGCTGAAACTTCCACCAACTTCCAACAATTGTTCATCCATCGATACACATAGATATTTTCTTAGCCCCATGAACTCTTTGGATCTTCAGGATCCTTTCGATGACCTCTATAAATAAGAGGTGATTGTAATCATTATAGCAATGGGAATGTTAATTTTTTTGTTTGATTTTAGTCTTGTGTGTTGTTTGCCTCTTTCCACTTCAAGCTACAATTGCAAGAAAATAGGTTGAATTGAATGATTCCAGATTCATTGGGACACCTTTTCTCCCTTACTATACTAGACATGGGCTACAACCATTTGACTAGGCCTATCCCTTCATCCCTAGGTTTTTTTTCTAAACTGGCCAATATCAATCTTACTCACAACTCTTTGAGCAGAGAAATCTCAGAGTCACCCTTCAACTAACTCAACAATTTTAAATATCTTGACCCGTTGAATAGAAAATTAACATTGAATATCACCTATGTGTGGACTTCACCATTTGATTTATATGTGTTGATGTTATCAGTTTGTAAAATGCAGTCGTTGTTTCCTACTTTTTTGAGGACTCAACATTCTATTACCATCCTGGTTCTACGCAATAATACTATCAATGGATAAATCCCTTCATGGTTATGAAGTCTTCTGAAGCTCGAGCGGTTGGTCCTATCATACAATCAGCTGGAAGGGACAACACCACCTCATGTGTATAACTCATCAACTTCTTTGAAGGAGGTGGAGTGATGAGGGAATCGGTTCCATGGAAGCCTTGTCGTTGGATTTCCTTCAAAACTTGATCTGCCAACTAATAATATTACAGGTCCAGTCCCCTTAAAAATGTGCATGATGTTGAAGTCTTTGAGATAATTGTTTTTAGCATCGAATAAACTAGACGGGTAGATTCCTCCTTGCATTTGTGAGAAAACAAAGTATCTTTAAGCTTTGGATCTTTCACACAATAAGCTCTTTGTCCAACTTCCTTCATAGTTGGGTAACTTCTCTTCTCTCAATGTATTGAATCTAGCAAAGAATGGTTTTCAAGGGAAGATATTACTATATCTTGGAAAACTAAACAAACTTCAGGTATCACACATCAATAGAAACACATTGAGTGGAAATTGTTATCACTGAAATATTATATGCAACATTGCACACAATGGTTAAGGAAAAATATCAATGCCAGCAACAATTATTCCACCTAAAACACAAAAAATGCATCCAGAAGGAAAAAAACTATACAATTGGGTCAAAAATTGAAGTGCAGAAATTCATCAAAGGAGGCACGCTGATCCAGAAGCATCGTAAACATCCAGCCAAGCAAGCAACGTGAAAGGTGGAAGACAGCTGGAAGATCCCCAGTGCACATTTTTGAAATGTTTTTGAAGCATTAATGTAATGGTTAAAGGGAAGCATACTTGCATATTGTAAACAGATCATGAGCGATTCGCTCTCATCTGTATAAGGTAGAGGCATTTAATCATAGTTAATGAAAGTAGGTAGGTTTGAATTAGAGATTAGACAGTTTAGAAGAACAAGAGGAAAAACGGATATAGACACCCTCATCTTTGTATCATGGTATCATTAGATCATTGTAACATTAGCATAGAGCAGAAGAAGAAGAAAGCTATAGAAAAAAGTTGTAGAGAAGAACCCCTGTACAGAAGCTTTGAATTAATATATGAAGCTTTGAATCAGACTCATGGTGTTATGATATTTTTTGTGTATACATGTTGACTGGTATGCTGATAGTTGTTTATTCTCTCTGTTATGCATTTACTAGAAATACTGTGTTGTATGTATGATTTCACGTTGGATGTTTGAAGTCTGAGAGAGAGAGAGAGAGAATGAGTTTCAATTGTTTCTCTTCCTGAGTGAGAGAAGTTCCTGCAAGGAGTGCGTCAACAAAGGCTCATAGTTTATCTCTGAAAGCTCAGGAGGGATACCATTGTTCTCACTCCATCAGAAGTGAAAGTGAAACAAAGAAGCCATGCAAGGTGTGCACAGGCTGGTTGAAATCTTAGAACTTATCAACCAAGGAGAGAATTGAAGGACTGTTGTCGCAAAAGGTGCACAGAGTCAAGAGTTCAAATACGCAAAAGTATTTGGAGGTCTACCGCAAGGAGTGTGAGCAGAGGCCCTTTTTCGAGGCTTGAATTTACCAGAGAAAGCTCAGAAGGGGTAGTGCCTTTGAAGTATTCAAAGGAAGGTAGGAAGTCAAATCTTCATGCAGAAGGTTAAGTTCCGATGAAGGAGAATTGGTTCATTACATAGAGATTCTCGAGGGAAGAATTGAAGGGTCAAAATTATCTGGGCAGAACTCATGAAATAACGAGGACTGTAGGATCCAGGAGAGTTGCAAGAAAGATAAGCATTGGAGAAATCCATCCTTCGAGAGGCAGGATCCAATGTGGACCATTGATCGCGATTGTTGGGCCGTCGAGATCATTTCTTCATTTCGGGGGTTGTAAGACTAAAGTGTGGACGAAACCCTTGGTCGCTTGAACTCCCAAGGTGCGAACTCGACTATCGTGTGTGAAGGTGAAAAGCAGAATTTTCGGTGTTTCAGAATTTCAGAGTTCGGCATTTCGGGGGTCCTGATGACAAGGAGTCAGGCATAGTAGAACAGAAATCCCGAAGTCGTGAGTTGTGATAGAACTTGATGTGAATTTTGGGATTTCGATAATTCAGGATTCAGAATACCAAAAGTCATGATGACAAGGAGCTAGGGGCCTTTGTATTGAAAACCCTGGAGTTGCGAAACCTGAAAAATCCTTGACGTGGAATTTCAGCATTTCGGGGATCGGGGTTTCGGCATGCTCGTTGACAAGGATTCGAGACACTTCACATCATAAATCTCGAATTTGTGAAACACAAAATATCTATGAAGGCGTTTTTTGACATTTCGGTGTTTCGGGGTTTGGGAATTTGGGATTGTGGTGACAAGTGTTTTGGGATCGAGAGTTTCGAACTCCCGATACTCAGAAGCCTAAAATAATGTGAGTTGTTGGATCTTAAGGAAGGCCATCAACTGTTGATTCCATAGAAGGCATCGCTTCAGAATTCAGGGTTTCGAAGAGATAGGGGAACAACAGTCGAAGATTGATTCAAGTTCTGAAAGTCAGGAAAGGTGAAAGGTGAAAGGAATCCACGTCAGAGACCCAGGACAGCTGAGAGGACAGGTGGCGAGTTTTCGTCAATAGTTAGAGTCAGACTCCATTGACTATTTCGGGGTTCGGGGGTTGGAGAGTTAGGAAACCTCACATCAGGATTCGCAAAATATCGAGGTCTGAAACCCCCCCCCAAAAAAGTGAAAAACCCGTTAAGGATCCAAAAATTGATGACCGTGTCAGGATTCAACAATTCGGCATTTTAGGATATAAGAGATCAGGGTTCCCTCTTCCGTAATTCCCAAAGTCATGAAACATGATACAAAAGCAGAGGAGGATGTGGCCAAAGACTTCATCATTTCGACATTTCAGATTTTGGCAGGTGGAAGGGCCGAAAACCTCGACAACAGGGATCGTGAAATCATGAAACCTGAAGTCCTTTGTGGCTTGAACAAAGGGGTTGATTAACCCTCGTCGTGGTTGTAGTGAAGATCCTAAGAGGATCTCAGTTCGAGGGCAGGGCATCTGCGTCAGTTGTGTTGTCAGAGAATAGAATAATTTCTTTGCTTTTTGTAGAAGGGGAAAGGAGGAACATTTTCATCCATGCCGCCGAGAAGAAGAGATAGACCAATGCCTGATCCAGGAGTGGAAAGAGAAATGCGTGAACTACGGGCTAGGCTTGATGTCATGGAGATAGCACAAAGGCGCACAGTTAATGCTGGGGATATCAGCGAAGCTGAAAGTGAAAATGAAGCTAAAAATGAAGGAGAAGAAGTTGCATTCGAAGATGTTGCAGATGAATGCTTACTCAGGGCTGTTGCTAGGATAGGTGCCAGGGAAAAAATGGAGATTCCCATGTATGAAGGAAACCTGGATGTTGAAGAGCTTCTAGAATAGATTAGGGCTCTGGATAAGTACTTTGACTATGAGGATGCCGAGGAAGACAAGAAGGTCAAACACGTTGTCACAAGACTTAAAGGGCATGCAACATTATGGTGGGATGAACTGGAGGCTGACAGATGCTGCAAAGGCAACCAGAAAATCAAGAGTTGGGATAGAATGGTTGCAAAGATGAAATCCAAATTCATACCCAAAGATTATCGAATTACTCTGTTTCAAAGAATGCAAAATTTGAGACAGAAGCTAATGTCAGTAAAAGAATACACTGAATAGTTCTACAAGATAAACATCAAAGCAGGTCATTGGGAAAGTGATGATGAAAAGGTTGCTAGTTACATGAATGGTCTGTGATATGACATTCAGGACGAGATGAGCATGATGACCCTTCGAAATGTAGAGGATGATTATTAGATGGCTCTGAAAGATGAAGAGAAGTTGAGACAAAATAAAGGTCAAAGAGGCTGAGGTAGAAGTCAAGATAGAGGCAAAACAATTTCCCAAGACAGAACTCAGAAATCTAAAGAAGAGGGGAAGAAACCTCAAACCCAAACTCAGAGAGGAGGAATCTCATAGAGAGGACAGTATGCTGATAGAAATGTTTTTTCTCATACCAAAGGAAGAGGAATAGGTAGAGGAGGTGAAGTGAAATGTTTTGTTTGTGGGAAAAATGGACATTAATCTTATGAGTGTCCAGATAGGAAGAAAGAATGTGGTGAAACTCACATTGCCAAAGCACAAGGACAAAATGTTGAGGCAGAAGATGTTGATGGCGGAAGATCTTTATTGATCAGGAAAGTTCTCTTAACGCCAGAGAAGGAGGAAGAGAACCCAACCCAAAGGAATAGAATTTTTTAGACTCCTTGCAAGACCAAAGACAGGGTATGCAAAGTTATAGTGGACAACAGTAGCATAGACAATCTTGTTTCTACAAAGATGGTAGAAAAGATGGAGCTAGAGACTATTGTACATCCAAGCCCATATAGAGTTTCATGGCTACAAAAAGGACATCAGGTAAATGTCACTAAACAATGTTTAGTTGAATTTAAAATAGGAGGATATAAGGATGAAATATTATGTGATGTCATTCCCATGGATGTTTGCCATCTATTGCTGGGTAGAACATGGCAATATGACAGAAATGTGATTCATGATGGGAGAAAGAACACATACACCCTAGAGAAGAATGGGAGAACTCACATGTTGTTGTCGATTAAGAATAAAGAAGTAAAAATAGAGACAAGAAACACTGTACTTCTCATGAGTGGGAAGGAACTTCTTAATGAGGTTAAGAATAAGGAAGACACACAATTTATTGTGGTCAGAAAACCTAAAATTGTTTTGACTAGTACAAGAGTGGTTGATTTACCAGAGGAAATCTAGAAGTTGCAAGAAGAGTTTGTTGATATAGTAGTGGATGAACTACCTTGTTCATTGCCACTGATCAAAAGTATAAGTCATCACATTGATCTTATACCTGGAGATAGTTTACCAAATAAAGCAGCGTACAGGTTGACACCACAGGAGAATGAAGAAGTCAAGAGGCAGGTCCAGGATTTAATGGACAAAGGATTGGTTAGAGAGAGCTTGAGTCCATGTGTTGTTCCAACAGTACTCAACCCAAAGAAATATGGATGCTAGAGGATGTGTACAAACTCAAGGGAAATCAATAAGATTACCATCAGATATAAATTTCCATTACCAAGGATGGATGATTTGATGGATTGCTTGAGAGGAGCAAAGTTTTTTTCAAAGATTGATTTGAAAAGAGGATATCATCAAATTCGTATTAGAGAAGGTGATGAATGGAAGAAAACATTCAAGATGAATTAGGGATTGTATGAATGGATTGTCATGCCATTTGGTTTAACAAATGCGCCCAATACTTTCATGAGGTTGATGAATGAAGTCCTGAAGGATTTCATTGGGAAATTTGTCATCGTATATCTTGACGATATATTGATTTTCAGCAAGACAAAAGTAGAGCACTTGAAGCATTTAACTACAGTAATGAGAAGATTACAACAAGAGAAGTTGTTGTTAAACATGAAGAAATTAACATTTATGAGGACATAACTCATTTATTTGGGTTTTTTATCTCTGCAGATGAGCTAAAAATGGATCCAGATAAGGCAGAGGCAATTAAGAATTGGCCATCACCAAAAAGTGTGTTTGAAGTTCGAAGCTTCCATGGTTTAGCTAGTTTCTACAGGAAATTCATCCAAAATTTCAGTGGGATTAGCGCATCGATGATGGATACGGTGAAGAAAAGACACAGATATTTTCATTGGACAGAGGAAGCAGAGAAAAGTTTCAATCTGTTGAAGAAGAAGATCACGGAGCAGCCAATTTTGGTTTTTCCAGATTTTAGCAAGACATTCGAGGTCAGGTGTGATGCAAGTGGGTTTGCAATAGGAGAAATATTGAGCCAAGATGATAGGCCGGTTGCATACTTCAGCGAGAAATTGAATGAAGCAAAGATTAAATACTTAACATATGACAAATAATTCTATGCAGTCATACAAGCGCTGAAGAAATGGAGACATTATTTGGTTCCTAAAGAGTTTGTTTTGTACAACGATAATCACGCTTTGCAATTCATGACTCAATAGGACAAGTTGAAGCAAAAGCATGAAAAATGGGTTGAATTCATGTAGAATTTTACTTTTGTGATTAAACATATTTCTGGAACCGCTAACAAAGTTGTTGATGCTTTGAGTAGGAAATGTTTGCTTATGCAGGAATTTAGAGTCAAAACTTTTGGTTTTGATAACCTCAAAGAAATGTACAAAGATGATCCAAATTTTAAAGAGGCATATGAGGCATATGAGAATCCAATTCTCAGGGATAGAAGCCAATGGACCAAATATATGATCCAATATGGATTATTATTCAGGGACAATCAACTATGTATTACAAAATGCTCCATGAGGGAGAATCTGCTGAAGGAAAAACACAGTGGAGGATTGGCCAGACATTTTGGTCATGACAAAACATTCTCAAAGTTGAATGGCACATATTTTTGGCCAGGGATGAGGACAGATGTTAAGAAATTTGTGGACAAATGTAGGATTTGTCAGCACACAAAGGGGAGAAGGAAAACACAGGGTTATACCAGCCATTACCCATACCTGAAAGGCCGTGGAATGCAATGAGCATGGATTTTGTATTGGGACTGCCAAGGAAACAAAGAGGATTTGATTCAATCTTTGTGGTGGTAGACAGATTTTCAAAGATGGCACATTTCATACCATGCCAGAAAACCAGCGACACAACTCATATTGCGAACCTATTTTTCAAATAAGTCATTACACTTCACGACTTGCCAAGGAGTATAGTTTCATATCGGGATACCAAGTTCGTAGGACATTTCTGGAGGACTTTATGGAAGAATTTGGGGAAATTTTTTTCTTTTACTTCACCTTATCATCCTCAGACGGATGGGTAGAAAGAAGCTGTGAACAGAAGCTTGGGAGATTTCTTGACGAGCCTAGTGTTTGAACACCACAGTCAGTGGGATCACATTCTTCCATTGGTGAAATTTCCTTATAATGATTCGATCAAGAGAAGCACAGGGCATATTCCATTCCAAATTGTATATGGAATGCAACCAAGGGGAGTTTCTGAATTGAAAGATTCAAAACAAGATGAATTCAGAAGTGATAGTGCAGAGGACTTTGCAGAAGCAATGAAGGAGCTTCACAGCCAAGTCAAGGACCGATTGCAGAGTTCAAATCAAGAATACAAGCATAGAGCAGATCAACATAGGCGAGAACTTCAATATGAAGTTGGTGATATGATTCTTGCACATCTGAGGAAGGAGAGGTTCCCAAGGGGAACATATAACAAAGTGAAAAGGAAGAAGATTAGACCATGCAAGGTCATAAAGAAATTTGGGGCAAACGCATACGATATTGAATTACCTGATGGGATCAGAATTTCATCGATATTCAACATATATGATTTGTACCATTATAGAGCTGAAGAAACAGGGGTAGAGAATGAATAGATAGAAGTTCATTGGACCAAACAATTGCCTATAGCTGAAAAGCCACAGATGGAAAGAATAATTGACAAGAGGGTTAGCAAAAAGACCAGGAGGAATGAGTATTTTGAATACTTGGTCAAATGTAAAGGACATCCAATTGAAGATGTCAGTTGGGAAGATGAAGTAGAAATTCATAAGCATGGACAGACTATGCAAGAGCTCATGAACACGAGTTCATGAAAATTTTCAAGCAAGGAAGTATGATGTAGGAGCATCATAAGCAGCCAGCCAAGCAAGCAACGTAAAAGGCGGAAGACAGTTGGAAGAACCCCAACGCACATTTTTTAAATGTTTTTGAAGCATTAATGTAATGGTTAAAGGGAAGCACACTTGCATATTGTAAATATATCATGAGTGATTCGCTCTCATATGTAGAAGGTAGAGGCATTTATGCATAGTTAATGAAAGTAGGTAGGTTTGAATTAGAGATTAGACAGTTTAGAAGAACAGGAGGGAAAATGGATATAGACACCCTCATATTTGTATCATGGTATCATTAGATCATTATAACATTAGCATAGTGCAGAAGAAGAAGAAATTTGTAGCAAGAAGTTGTAGAGAAGAACCCATGTACAGAAGCTTTGAATTAATATATGAAGCTTTGAATCAAACTCATGGTGTTATAATGTTTTATGTGTATACATGCTGACTGGTATGCTGATAGTTGTTTATTCTCTCTATTATGCATTTATTGGAAATAATGTGTTGTATGTATGATTTCACATTGGATGTTTGAAGTCTGAGAGAGAGAGAGAATGAGTTTCAATTGTTTCTCTTCTTGAGTGAGAGAATTTCCTGCAAGGAGTGCGTTGACAAAGGTTCGAAGTTTAGCTACGAAAGCTCAGGAGGGATACCGTTGTTGCCACTCCATCAGAAGTGAAAGTGAAGATTAGAACTTAGAAATTATCAACCAAGGAGAGAGTTGAAGGACTGTTGTCGCAGAAGGTGCACAGAGTTGAGAGTTCAAATATGCAGAAGTATTTGGAGGTATGTCGCAAGGACTGCTAGCAGAGGCCCTTTTTCGAGGCTTGAATTTACCAAAAAAAGCTCAGAAGGGGTAGTGCCTTTGAAGTATTCGAAGGAAGGTAGGAAGTGGAATATTCGTGTAGAAGGTTAATTTTTGGTGAAGGAACATTGGTTCGTTCCATAGAGATTCTTGAGGGAAGAATCAAAGGGTCAAAATTCTCTAGGGAGAACTCACGAAATAGCAAGGACTGTAGGATCCAAGAGAGTTGCGGGGAAGATAAGCATTGGATGAATCCAAGGTAGGATCCAATGTGGACCATTGATCACAACTGTTGGACCGTTGAGATCATTTCGAAATTTCGAGGGTTGTAAGTCCGAAGTGTGGACGAAACCCTTGTTCGCTCGAATTCCCGAAGCGTGAACTGGATTATCGTGTGTGAAGGCAAGGAGCAGAATTTTTGGTGTTTCAGAATTTCAAAGTTTGGCATTTTGGGGGTCTTGATGACAAGGAGTCAGTCATAGTAGAACAAAAATCCTGAAGTCGTGAGTTGCGGCAGAACTTGATGTGAATTTCAGGATTTCAATAATTTGGTATTCAGAATACCGAAAGTCCTAATGACAAGGAGCCAGGGGCCTTTGTATTGAAAAACCCAGAGTTGCGAAACCCGAAAAATTCTTGAAGTGGCATTTCATCATTTTGGGGATCGGGGTTTCGGCATGCCCATTGACAAGTATTTGGGACACTTCACGTCAGAAATCACGAATTTGCGAAATGCGAAATATCTGTGAAGGCATGTTTCGTCATTTTGGTGTTTCGGGGTTTGGGGATTCAGGATTATGGTGACAAGTGTTTTGGGATTGAGAGTTTCAAACTCCCAGTACCCAGAAGCCTAAAATAATGTGAGTCATTGGATCTTAAGGAAGGCCATCAGTTGTTGATTCCATAGAAGGCATCGCTTCAGAATTCGAGGTTTCAAAGTGATAGGGGAACAATAGTCGAATACTGTTTCAAGTTCTAAAAGTCGGGAAAGGTGACAGGTGGAAGGAATCCACGTCAGAGACCCAGGACAACTGAGAGGACAGGTGGTGAGTTTTCGTCAATATTTGGAGTCAGACTTCGTTGACTGTTTCAGGGTTCAAGGGTTGGAGAGTGAGGAAACCTCACGTCAGGATTCGCAAAATCACGAGGTCCGAAACCTCGAAAAAAAAAATTCGAAAAACCTGTTGAGGACCCAAAAATTGATGAATGTGTCAGGATTCGACAATTCGGCACTTTAGGAGATAAGAGATCGGGGTTCCCTGTTCTAGAATTCCTAAAGTCATGAAACGCGATACATAAGCAGAGGAGGACATGGCGAAATACTTTGATGTTTTGACATTTCCGGTTTCGGTAGGTGGAAGGGCCGAGAACCTTGACAACAGGTATCACGAAATCACAAAACCCGAAGTCCTTTGTGGCTTGAACAAAGGGATTGATTAACCCTCGATGTGGTTGTAGTGAAGATCCTGAGAAGATCTCAGCCCGAGGGCAGGGGGTCTGCATCACATGCGCACAGTGCGCAACATGCAGGGGCCAACATAGCCCTCAATGTGCACTATGCACCAAATGAGCAATTGGCTATGCGAAAAGTTGCGCACTTAAATGAACGACGCATTTATGAATCTTGTTGGCCACTGAGCCACTTCTAGTCCGGCCCCCAAAGTGATGTGACACTCATATCTGAGAAAAATTTAGCTTGGAGTTTGGTCAAGGTCTAGAGAGTACCCCAAAAGGCCCCCTATTCATAGTATGAACCAATTACATTTTTCCATGAATGGACGTTATAAATACGAGTCATGGGTTTTCTAAGAAACCAAGATATTGAAGTTATTTTTATGCTGCAAGAATTCTTTCTTGAGAATCATCTTTTCTCTTTGAATCCTTCAAGCACCATTTCAATAGGTCATTCCACTCATCTCTTGAGGAAATCGACATTGTTTTTCTTCACCATTTTCCATTTCTTTCATTGTAGGAGAGAAGAGATCTCAATTAGGGAACTCAAGAGACCTCCCAAGGAGGAAGAGGGGACTCATAAGTCCCTGCCTTTATCTACTGTGTTTTGCCTACTAATATATTGATCCATTGGTAGCAATATGTTGGTCATTGTTTGATTTTCATGGTTCTAATTTTCTCAATCTTTATAACATTTATTTCTTAGTTGTTTTAGTTGTATTTCTTTTTTTTCATATGCGTTTGGCTTATTTAACCCACTCACAAACTTTCGTCTTGTTTAGAAGGCTTATCTAAACATGCAATTTTTGTCGTTTTGCTCACCCAAGTGACAAAACGAACACAACATATTGGGGACCATATTGGGGGTGGGTATCAAATTCCTCCCTATTTGATCCTTGAGAGCACTTCATTTTGATTGTTTTGACTTGCAAGTACCGAAACTGGCCTAGCCCAACCTGCCAAACTCAAAATTCAGAGTTGAGGAAGGAGTATTTCACTTGGAAAATATTCCCCCGACGCGTGACAGGAAGGGTGCTACTTTCAGGGCCCACATATGTGCATTGTGCACACCACAAGTTTCATTAATCTGCACATTTTTTGCCCTTTGCATGCCTGTCAAAACTACAACCTGCACATATGTCTAATTTTTTCGCATTGTAAGGATTTTTCATGAATGGTTTGAGGGCCCATAGCCTCCAGATTGTAATTTCCTCCACTTTATAAGGCAACTACACTCCACTTAGAGTCCATTCCGATAAGAAAGGTTAGCTAACATAGGCACTTAGGGGTTAAAAAGAATCATTATTCTCCTCTTTTTCTTTGTTGCCACATGGATGGCTCATTTGGCTTGCAGAATTTTAAGTTGAAGATTATTTATTTATACACACTCACCTAAATTGGGACTAGAAGTTAACTTTGAACCTCAAGTATGATCTTCCCCCGCACCCTAATGTGATCTTGGGAATCACAAATGTGGTTAAAGGGGGATTTCATCTCCCTTAAAAAATATTTAGGACAAGACAAAGCCCCTCTAGGGTTCCTCTTAGTTTTTGAAATCATCTTAAAGCTTTGTAAGGGCCCATACATGCCCACATGTTTGCAATCTTAGGATAGTTTATAAATTATTTCTTAGTTTAGCTAACACTCTAGGAAAGTTTAAAGATCAAAGTAATGATCCCATACATCCCCACATGTCTCCAATTCTAAGATAGTTTCAAATCTTTGTTAGTATAGACAACATTTTAGGGAGTTTAAAGGATTTGTAAGGACTCACTTGTCCACATTGCTAGTCTTTTAGGGATTTAAATATTCCACAAAGTTGTACCAAAGACACATAGTAAGCTAGGTAAGAAGATTTGTAGGTACCTCAAGAAGTCCACATGTTGCAATCTCACACTTAACTTATTAAAATCTTTAAACACTTTTCACTTTCTTTCACACAAAGTCACTCCTCACACACATAATTTCTATTAGAATAGTGGAGGTCGAAGTAGGATTTCTCTAAAGGAATTTTGGAAGGTCCGACTACTTCTTGAAAAATTATCCACACCAAGTTAAATCAAATGGGATTGGTCCATGACCCCAATCTCTCAGCCCACCACATCTAAAACATTTCTAAGAATGCACTAAATTTTCCTCCACAGGAGATGCCAAAAGAAATTTTTAGTCTAGGTAAGATCTCAGGGGTAGGCATCCAAATAACCCCCCGTTATCAGGTTCTCACATTTTCAAACAATATCAATTGACAAATAGGGAGATTTCAAATCCTCCAAGTCAAGTGTTCCTACACCATAAGGCAGGGATATACTCGTGAAGGGTCGAAGGCCGAGTTCCATTTTTTCTGCGCATCCATCCTTGAGTCACCCAACTCTTGTGACGGCATCCATCTTGTCACCCATTTCTAAGGCCAAAAATCTAAATGTCACACTTTGACCGAGGTACCTAGTGACCAAACATAGGACACCCACCCAGGTGGATATTGTGGGTTGCAATAGCACCTTGATCCGATTTTGTGTGACTATTGGGAAATATGGCCAGCTCTTTTAGGATATGCACCCTCTATCGCTCATTATAACTGATTAATTCAACCTTCACTAGTTTCTCTTCTAATGGTTTCATACCCTACTATTGAGTGTTATTAGAAGGCCCAATGTTATTTGAGAGGAAGAACGATATGTCTTTTAGGACACAAGCATTTGTTTTTACTATTCCCCCATGCAGACAAAATCCACCTATCCACATGCTTGTTTATTTATAGTTGAGGTATGTATGTTGTTCATTTGATTACATGAAAGTGTGAGTGATACTATTTTCTAAAGGTCAAAAATATACAAAGCTCTTGTTCATTTATTTCTCTCTTTTCACCATTTGCACACATCCACTTTTCTAGTCAGAACCATAGGAGAGCCACATAATCCCCGTCGTTCTAGATGATTGCATGATCTCCCTCCTATTATATGAGGAGTCCCTAGTCTTATTGACTCACCAACTCAACCATCTCACACCTCAGTGAGTGCTAGTGTTTTGGGGTCATGTTTACTTGGTTCCACTTTGCTTGGGTTCAATTCCCAAGTCCATCTATCTATTAGTTCTCCTTCACAAGGAGGTGGGGGTCAAACTTCTTCTCAAGGAGGAAGCACAAACCCACCAAATCCCTCTCAAGGGACATGTCCATTACCTACACACACAATGGTTGGAACTAATCATCCACCAAATCTTCCTATTCCATAATTGGCATCCATTAACATTCATGATTTAATGAAACTCACGAATGATCCCATTTTGCATGATCCCACTTCGCAACATATGCCTATAAAATTGCCTTCAAATATTCCAAAGTTTGAAGGAAAACCAGGGGATGATCCCGCCAACCATGCTAAGACATTCCACTTATGGTGCTCATCAAACAAAATCATGGATGATTCCATCCTCTTAAGGTTGTTTCAACGAAATCTCACGGGTTCATCAACCAAATGGTATGTGGACGAAAAATTAGGGTCCCATGTTACTTTTGAATCATTGGCCAAGGCCTTTTTGGCATTTTTCCAACTACCAATTCATCATGATATTGGCTTAGAACTTCTCTCTGATTTCAAACAAAGCCTTGCTATCCATATAGTCTACCACATCCATGAATGGCGGCGACGACGTAGTCTGTGCAAAGAAGAAACCACCAAAGAACAACATCTTGATTGGTTTCTCAAATTACTTGTCTTTGTTATTACCAAGGATGTAGCATCCACTTTTCCTCAATCATAAGAGGAATCCATTAGTAAGGCCCAACAGTTTGACCTCATCTATTCACAATCAAGTTACTTATACACATTATTTCTTGATGCACCGACACCCATACCATTTGGCCACAACAAACCTGGGATGTCCCATGCTATAGATGGGTTGATTGGTTCTATGACGCACTGCAAGACTTACAGGAACCCATCACCTATTTATGGTGCACCTCGGTATCCACAACCTTATAGAGGGACATCATATTACCCTCCCCCCACTCACCAACAATCATATCTTGTTGTTCCCCCTCAGCCTTTGGGGGGACCCCCACCGGTACCACAAATGAATATGGTCCCTCAATCAAGTGTGGGTCCACCCCCAACCCCTACATGTGATCATAACATCTATGGAGGTACTTCAACTTCCTATATGCCATATGGATCATCTCCACAAATAAATCCATATTTTCCATTTCCTTGTCCTCCTCCACTGGTTTCTCCTCTACCAGGACAACCACATGTTGACATTAACTTTGTTCAAACCTCTCCCATTCAACGGGTTCATACTTTTGAACACTTGAATATAGAAAATTTGTCCTATCAGCTAAATAATTCCAAGCAGAAAGGAAAAAATCGAACAATAATAACTAGAGACCAAGAGGAAATAACCCCCAAAAATATTCTCCCATTAGGGGAAATCATAATCAAGGCGACCAAAACCCCCAAGGGGGAAACAATAAAAATAAACCATGACAAGGGAGAAACAATAACCTCATAAATAACCTCCCCTGTGCTCTATGTGGTCAGTATGGACATTACACTCACCACTATGCCAAAATTGTTGATTACAAACGGATGAAAGCATTCATGAACACACAAAATCCTCTAGCACTATTTGCCCCCCAACAAGCCCCACAACATTATTTGCAACCACCACCTCCAACTGTGTTGCAAAACTCTATTCCACACCAAGGTGTGATGAATAACCAACAGGAGGCACACCCTGCTCCACCACAAATGGGGAAATATCGAAACCTAGGTCCCATTCAACCCGACAATCCGACCAATAGTAATATCCTCCTCACTAGTGAAGAAGAGATTCTTATGCAAACCCACAGTCCTCAATACGACATGCCTCTTGAATCTAAATCAATGACCCCATAAGTGGATCTAGCTACATTCAGGCAACCATTGATGATTCCATGCCCTAACACTAAACCAAACCCTCGTATACCTCACATTCTGTTATGACAGAATGTCAATAACCCTCATGCTAGGGAAACCCATAACTACAGCCTCATCGATGACTTAACAAAGTCTTTTGTAGCCATGTTTGTATTGGAGTTCCTCCAAACTTGTCCATCTCAGTAGAAATCCTTTCTTTTCGCCTTGGGGGAAGTCAACCCAACTGATACTCGACTCATCACCTTTGATCTAGATAGTGGAGAACCATGCCTCCCCTCCCTGGTAGATTTTCAGATACCAGTTAAGATTTGAAACATCATAGTTCACCAATGCAGCATCGATGAAGGTTCATCCACAGGCATCATGTCCAAAGTTGTATGAAAGCAACTCGACTCACCAGAGCTAGTACCATATGCCATCACCCTAAGAGCTTATGACGATCGAACGTCATTCCCTGAAGGGATCTTCCAAAATGTCCTTGTCAAACTTGGGGGAAAAACTATCTTGATTGACATTGATCTTATCGATGCCCCATTTGATTAAAATATCTTGTTCAGACATAGCTACATGTATGCTATGAAGGCAGTAGCTTATTCTATGTTTTGAATGATGATGTTCCCCCATAATGGGAAAATCATCACCATCAACCAAATTACACATTATGAGCCTAATCATTCCACCAACATCGATAACATCCTTCCTCTTGTCCATTCTATCTCAGATGCCTTTTCATTCATCGACATCAGCCCTGGAATATTCAAAATCCCATCCTTGTTTGTGACTTATCACGAAGCACCAACTCTCCTCACCCCACCTACTTTAGCACAAGTGTGTGTAGTTTCATCTAACAGAATTGATATCGAAGACACTACTCCTCTCATGGAGTCCCCTCCCCACATCGAAGTTTCTCTAGTCACAGAACTATTACCCTAACAATTCCCTGAGATCACCACTGCACCACTTGTACCGGATTCCCCCCTCGCCCCCCAAGGGGCACATCCCAGTTTGGGAGACAGTCCTCCAAGCCCTTACCCAGATCCCATTTCTCTACCCCCCACCTAGAGTCCAAGCATTCCCGATAGATGCAACCCTTACCCTTCCTAAAATGGTTCTTTCCATCCTTGTATGGTATCTTCATCCACCCGCTATGGTTCTTGCACCATCTCTCCCTCCTTAGAAAAAAGGATTACCAATGCAGATTCTAGTACAGGCTCCTACCACACCACACTCACCCCCAATATTCAGCACCACTGCCACTTTTGGGGGAAGACAGAGGAATAACGAGCCCACAACTCTGCCCTCTCCCTGAGCTCAACCTCCTTGTGCACTATGAAAAAGGGAAGGAAACCCCACTAATATATGTCCTACACTTCCCGAGTTACGCAATCTGATCGAGGGCCTTAGAGGAACCACATTGCTCGCCACTCCACCAATTACATCTATTGCTACTACAGAGTCCCCTACCACACGCAATAAATGGTTGTGAACAAAATTTGCTTGTGCCATCTGTTCAGAATATGGCCATTACACCCATGAATGCCCAGCTCTACGTCAATTTTGCCAAACCTTAGTTGCAATATGCCAAACATCTTGATCAGATCCCTCTCTGCCACTCCCTACTTAGGCTCACATTACTAATATTCTATATCTTTCATTGTCAATACCCGAGTGAACGAGGTACCCTCCACAATATTGAGGCATTCACTTTATGTCCAGCGGTCCCTCACACCCTATACACAATATCCCATCTACGTACTCACCACTTGAGAAAAATAATGCTTACCCATTGAAAGTTCCCCCTATCACCTCCCATGATCCCCTGTATTCTCACATTTTTCCCTATGACAAAGATATCCTAGAGGAACTCACTACCCTTGATTGTGTGTGGAATGCACTCCATCATCGAGCACTTTTTATTTCACAGGAGGCCTTTCACCCTCCTATCCAAGCCTCCATATGCATAATCGAAACCAAGGATTTTATTCCTTCGGGGCATATACACTAGTTCAACAATAATATCCCTTCCCATGATGCTTTTGAGGAAGGAAACATGGCCAACATCTCCCCCATTGTCAAAATTGACATTTCCATTAAACCGAGAATCATAGAAGAAATCACCATTAGCATCGCATGCTCCCCTGAAGAACTCACTGCTTACAAAGCTCTCTTTCAAGAATACCGAGATATTTTTTCCTGGTCATATATGAAGATTCCTGGCCTCAATCCTTCTATCATCGAACATCAAATCGACACATGGACCAATGTCGCCCCAGTTCGCCAAAATCAATTCCCCCTTCACCCATCCAAAGTTGTGGATATCAAAGCTGAAATTGACAAGTTACGTGTTGTCAAGTTTGTTTACCCCATTGCATACACTTCTTGGGTCTCCAACCCCATCCCCATTAACAAAAATCAGGGAACTATTCGCGTCTGCATCGAGTTTCATGATCTCAACCATGCTTGTCCCAAAGACAAATTCTCCACCCCTTTCATCGCCAAATCGTCGATGACTATGTCGGTCATGAGGAAATTTTCTTTATGGATGGTTTCTCTATATACAATCAAATCTAAATCAACCCAGCAGATCAGTACAAAATTGCGTTCACAACCCCTTGGAGTACCTTCGTTTATTGCATCATGCCTTTTGGTATAAAAAATGTTGGTGCTACGTTCCAACGGGCCATGACCTATGTTTTTCATGATCTTTCTCACATCATCATTTCTTATTTGGACAACCTCATTGCTCAATCCAAAAAGGGAACCCAACATTTACATGACTTACGCATCATTTTCCAACGGTGTCGCCAATATAATATTTTATTGAACCCCCTCAAGTGCGTATTTAGAGTCACTCTTGGGTGCGTCCTTCGGTTCATTGTCTCCCAACATGGCATCACTGTGGACCCCGTTAAGTTCCAAGATATCATAGAAATTCCCCCACAGAGGAATTTACACCAACTGCTGAGCCTACAAGGCAAAGACAAATTTTTATGTCACTTTGTCCCAGACTATGCCATTCATGGGCACGGTTTTCTTTGCCTACTATGCCATGATATCCCATTTCGATGGGATGAACACGCTCAATCTGTCCTACCCAATGCCCCTTTAATAAGCTCCCCAGGCTATGATCTTGATTACATCCTCTACTTATCAGCCTCAATTGTCTCATTAGTAGGAGTCCTCATCCAATTAGGGGATGACGGGCATGAACATGTCATTTACTACATTAGTAAAAACAAATTAGGGCCACCCTTGAAGTATAATCATGATGAGAAACTCGCATTAGTAGTTTTCCTCACAGTCCAAAAACTATGACATTATATTCAGCTTCGAACTACCAAGTTCATAGCAGATTCCAACCCCATGCAGTACTTGCTTAGTCGATGACATATTAATGGAAAATTTTCTTGATGGATCGTTATTCTACAAGGATACAATCTGGAATTCTCTACTCCCAAAAGCAAGAAATCTCTCGTCCTCACTGAACTCATTATGAATTTTCCCTCAGACACAAAAGCATCCCCCATCAATGAGGATTTCCATGATGAAAACCTCTTCTTTATCCCCTCTAATGACCCTTGCTATGACGACCTCCTCATCTACCTTTGTACAAAAAAGTTTGGGTCTCATCTCAAGAGAGATGAGACCCNGTTTGGGTCTCATCTCTCTTGAGATGATCGTCAACTTCTTCACCATCAGGCCGCCTGATACCTCCTCGTCGGAGACATTCTCTATAGACAAGGGATAGATACCATTTTTCGACGATGTCTTACCATTGATGAACCCGTCAAAGTCTTGAAGGATTTCCATAGCAGCGCGTGCGGTGGTCACCTTTTGGGGATGTCCAACACCCAAAAAATAATTAGAAAGGGTACTTCTGGCCCACCTTGTTTCATCACTGCATCCACGCTGTCAAGTGATGCGACAAATCCTAGCTTTATGCAAACAAAGCACGAGCTCCACCAGCTCTTCTACAACCAGTCATCACAGTCGACCCCTTATGTAAATGGGGCATAGACTTCATGACTTTCCATCCTCCATCCAGTAATGGAAACAAGTACATTGTCATGGAACTCGATTACTTTACCAAATGGGTTGATGCCATGCCCACATTTAACAACACTGTTGACACAATAACACATTTTTTCTTCAACTAATTCATTACTCGATTTGGATTCCCACTACAGTTAGTGTTTGATCATTGAAAACACTTTGAGAATGATTTCTTTGCAGAACTCTCCTCAAAGTCAGGCTTCACCCATTAATTCGCCTCCCCATACTACTCTCAGTCTAACAAGCAGGTCAAGGATTTCAACAAATTCCTCAAAACCATGCTACAATGTGTCGTCAACAAACATAAGACCAACTCAGATCATATGTTATTTTTCTCTTTATGGGATTATTGCACGATAGTCAAAACTGCCACTGGTTTTACACCTTTCCACCTCATCCATGGGATAGAATCCACCCTCCCTATCGAGTGAGAAATCCCCACATTACACACTACCATTTAGCTATTACTTGAAACTGCTCCAGTGGAGAAACACTTGCTACCTTATATTCACTTGATGAAGATCATCGATCTTCATTACAACAGAATGAGGCAACTAAAAAAAAATCCAAATCCACCTTCGACCACCATGTTATTTTTCTTTCATTCAACAAAGGTGATCTCTTGTTAGCCTATGATATCGCCCACTATACTCTTGGCCATGGGGAATTCGAGTCATTATGGAATGCACCCTACATTGTCCAACACTGCCTCACTAAAGGTGCCTACATATTAGACTCTCCAGAAGGCTACTCTCTCAAAGAACCCATCAACGAGTTCTACTTAAAAAAGTTTTACGCCTAAGCGTATCCCCCTTACCTTAGGTTTTTCTTTGTACACATTTGTATAATTTTTAGTCTGCTTTATCACCATCATCGCTCACGCCTAATCTACCATCTGTGTTATTGACAAATGCATCATCCATCATCCTACCACATCGGTTACGCTGACGATGCCAGCCGCTGGACCTGGAATCTCGCTTCAGCCGCTTGGGCCCTCTATACCCCCTTGTATGTACTTCTCCACTCCAGTGGCATATGTTTGGGATAGACCACCAACAAACAATGTGAATATGACATCGTCATTGGTGTCCTCACCGAGGCCAATCACCACCACATTCGTCACCTTAGAATTTTATTAGATTCTCAGCTTGTTGTCCTGCATCTAAACAACGTATATCGGGTTGACGATCCTTGCCTCTTTTGCAAATACCTAAAATTTGGAATCCTATCTCGCAACTTTGATTCCATCACATTTACGCATATTATAAGACAACTCAATCAAGTAGCAGATCACATGGCTAACCTAGTATTAGGTTGGAGTTTATCACATTAAAAACATTTTATACATAACATCATAATTTGTCACAACATATGGAAAATACATCATACATATAAACATAACACACAAAGCCATGCATGATCAAAATATATCCATCTATATATTTCATCAAAGGTCATAAGTGTTTACAAAAAATATACATGTACAATTTCTCATAGGCTGATGAATCCCGCCACCCCTATGAGTACAAAAAAGGGTATCAAGTACCCTATACAAAATCGAGCTCCCAATATCATACATAAACAAATAACAACACTCAAGGTTCCCTAGATCTCCCCCCCAGGTCCTTTGTCAGTTGGAGGTGCCCCACACTCTGGGGGCCCTCCAGGTCCAGGAGGTAGCCAACCAGTCATCCATGTCCCTGCCACTATTGCTCTACAGATTAGGGTCCGCCACTCTGCTAGGAATCCCACGCACTACTCCAGGACGTCCTCGTCATAAATGTGGGCCCACATGCCCTCAGGAACACCCTGTAGAACCTGCTTGAAACATCTGTGCAGGTCCTCTAGCATCACCCCAAGATTTTCCTGCATCTCTCTCGTTGGTCCAGCACCAACATCATCTCTACGCTGCCTCTATCCAACCCTCGGATCTGCAAGAGATGGTCGAGCTGGCCCCCAACGAGCTGGCTCCCAGACAACCTCCATCTTCCACCCTTGGGGTCCCACATATGCAAAACAACACCATAGATAGTGTCAGCATCCATATAAATATATAATTAATGTTATCTATCGAAATCACATAACATCATAATACAACACATACATCTTCGGCCCGAGTCCTACCCCGGAGGCAACACCATGTCTATATCATGGCTATAGTCCATACCTGCATATGGATGCCTTAAGATCACCTTTGGCATTTGGCGCCACACTCGAGCCACTGTTGTAGTGAAATAATGTCCACCCTCCTCACCTCCATGTTGGGCCAACACATGGGCCCATCGCATCAGTTACGGCTCTCATCGCCCTATGGGTACAAGTAGGATCCTCGGGCACAACAGAGGCACCTTCTCTAAGAACCAAGCCACCAAAATGGACCCGAAAGAGAAGTCACCAGAGTTGGCTCGCCGACACCGGTGCAACTGTCCCATCATCATGGTGTGCCTAAGCACACCCCATGCAAACAAGTCCCCATCTAGGACTTTCTCTACAACCCTCAAATGACCTCCAGTGATTCGTTGAGTAGCTAAGGATCTATAGATCTTCACTACCATCATCGTAGTACACTTCGTAAGGAGGTCATCAATCGCCTTGATATGAGCGATTAAGCCTGACATAGGGTTCATCCTAGTGTAATGGTGCACATCCAAGTCACCCACTCGATCCTCCCCCAATAGTTGCGGATTGACAGGTAGGGCCATCCCATGGAATGGGAGACCTGTCAAGAAATATACATCCTCTCTAGCCGAGAAATTCATCTTCTCACCTCTAACTATGAAGCACTATAGATTAGTTCTCCACATCATAATCAAGTACTGTAATAGGAACTCTTGTGATCGTATTAGGTGGCAATCAAAGAACTTGAGAAACTCGTAGGCTTCCAAGTGTCTCTGTAGGCCCAACTTCTCTCTCACCGCCTCTGTTACCAGCCCCAGTCATGCTCTCTCCAGTGGACTTTCATGGTGTTGTATACATTGTTCATCACCTACATTCATCGATAAACATTTGATCAACCTCATCCTCAATCAAAAAGCATCAAAATACCAAAAATTACAAACTCAAAGGCTTGCCCACAGTGCGCATCTTTCACGCAGACAGGTGTGCGCATGTGCACACCTATTCTTTACAGAGCTACACACTCATGCAAAACTTTCTAAGAAACAACCATGCATGAGTGTGCGACTTCCATTCTGATAGGTGCACATCTCATGCACGCCTATCTGCCCAACCCCTATGCCCACATGCATGGTTGTGTCAAACACAATTGCACATTATGTGACGGAAATTGAGTTATACCCATGCACATATGCACAGGTATTCCTCCTTTTCCCATGCAATGGTGAGCCCTTACCCTAAAAACCCCATGTATGACCCTTCGTACAGGCCCTACCTACAAACTAGGAAATTAACAAAATGCGGGATGATAGGACCACTAACCTATCTCTTGCTGCTCCCATATCGATACCCGCACACTCCTGCAATCTTGAAATCTACTCATAGCTATCTTTTCAACTCAACAACAATGACAGGTACAAATGAGGTGGCATTATGTTCCCACCAACCATATATAGCCCTTTTTTCCCAAATTCCACACTCTGTTACGGGAGCCCAGAGCCTCCATTTTTCAATCTGTTCTCAACCATGGGATCCTAGTCCCGCTATCTACATAGTCACATTCCCCGAGTCTCCATATACACTTGTCCCCGTAGGAGCATTTTTCTCATGTCACGTTCAGGTATGCATGCTTACTTTCAATTTTATTAAATATTTGTTATATATTCTTTATCATCATATATTGTTCACATCGGGTATTTGGTTTTCATGTGCAGGTACTTGTTCCACTAGCTTACATCCCCTTCAAGTATATGTTCGACAATTCCATGTAATTATTCCCTCTGTAAATCAATTTGATATCCCATTCACACCCTCAAACATTTACCTTTAAGGTACTTACATCCGGTTTTGCAGTACCTTTACCTCTACTGCATTTAGGTATTGTCAACCAATAACACTCTCCCCCACATGATTTGTCCCATTCATAGTTCCCCTTAGCAACTTGAAACTCATGTTGATTTCAACCCCTAGAGATGGGAATCTTGATAGTCTTATGCACTTCCGATAATGAACCTCATACTTCTTCTCATGATACTTCTAACCTTCCTAAGAAACTCCCAGGTCATATCATCTCGGTCCTATTAACTGCACCTCTGCAGTTTCATTATCCCTCCATCTTATCCACCATCACTATATGAATATTTGCCTCCATTCATTTGCCTCATACAAAAACCCACTGATGGGGCCCCCACCCTCCACTAGTTCTCTTTCACAAACTTGCGACCTAAACAAGCCAAGCCATCTTTCACTTGGGCACCAGTTTCTGTATCTCTATACTCAAGACAAATTATTCTTTATTTCTTTGGTAATTGTAAAAATCCTTTGTTTCCAACATATATATAGATTTTTGTCGCCATCCTTGATGGCCTTTCCTTCCTTGGAAAAGAAACCCATTTCGGCCTTGGTTGGGGCATCCACTCTTTTTATTATTATTATTATTATTATTCCAACATCATTCATGAACCCCAAGTATCCCAAGTCCATATACACATGATATCTAAGTTTTTCCACTTTGTTAGCCTCTGGAAGAGTTTAACCCCATATCTATTTGTCCCCCTGACGCTAGATCCAATTTTACAGTTGTTGTCAATGATCCTTCAAAATTCCCCAACCAAGGGCAGTCTTGAGTCTCACAACATCTTGACTTCGTTCATGTTACCTGTTAGTACTTGATATCATCTATTACTCAATGGATTTCAAGAATCCCTTTGCTTCATGGCATCACATCTCCCTTCCTGTCGACATCAAGACAATTTCCAGAAGGGTGACAATATCTTGACTCTCGTTACCTTTTCAATCTAGAGTCTTGGATAGCACGGAGAGACTCATCATTGCTTTATGATTCTGTTGACCCCCATAACATTTGACTTAAGAAAAATCTCATGTTACGATGGGTATTAATATGCGACTATTGTAGTTTTTTAATATCAACCGAAGACCCTTGAATTTATTAGGCCATCAATTCCTACAAGTCCTCGACGATTCTTACAGTCATCCTTGACTCACTTCAGAGGTCTTTCACCATTCAGAATTGTCATCTTTCGTTATCAACCACTCCTGATGGTGCCGAAGTCATCTACATCGGCATACATCTTTAGTTGGAATCTCACATTTTGGTTTCATGACACGATCATGGGGCATGTCTGCATTGTTTGTACACAAATTTTATTTTTTCTACCTAGAGAAAGGTTTGGGTCCCACATTTTCCCCTCTCCCTCCGGTGGATCCCTATTGCAGTTCCTCTCTTCACTCTTCATTAAAATGGCACTTTCAACAAAAGAAACATTGATGTATTTCAAATATATGTATGTTCCTAACCTCACACATCAGGGGGCATTTGTTATCACTAAAATGTCGTCCACAACATTGCACACAATGGTTAAGGAAAAATATCAATGTCAACAACAATTAGTCCACCTACAACACCAAAAATGTATCCAGAAGGAAAATAAATATACAATTGGGTCAAAAATTGAAGTGTGCAAATTCACAAAAGGAGGTGTGCACACAATGCGAAGCATGCGCAAGACAACACAACCCTCAAATCGCACTATGCGCCTAATGCGCAACTGTCTAAAGAAAATCTGCACACTTCCATGAATGGTGCATTTATGAATATTATCGGCCCCTCAACCACTTATAGTCTAACCCTCAAAGTGATTTGACACTCATATCTAAGTGAAATCTAGCTTGGAGGCTAGTCAAGGGCTAGAGAGTGCCCTAAAAGGCCCCTTGTTCACACTATGAACCAATTACATTTTTCCATGAATGGATGTTATAAATAAGAGCCATGGGTGCGCTAAGAAACCAAGATCTTCAAGGTATTTTTATGTTGCAATAATTCTTCCTTGAGAATCCTCTTTTCTCTTTGAATCCTTCAAACACCATTTCAATAGGCCATTCCACTCACCTCTTAAGGGAATATGCATTTTTTTTCTTTACCATTTTCCATTTCTTCCATTGTAAGAGAGAAGAGATCTCAATTAGGGAACTCGAGATCCCTCCCAAGGAGGAATAGGGGACTCATAAGTCCTTGCCTTTCTCTAAGTTTTTTTCCTTCTAATCTATTGATCCATTGGTAGCAATATGTTGGTCATTGTTTGATTTTCATGGTTCTATGTTTCTCAAGATTTCTAACATTTATTTCTTATTTGTTTTAGTTGTATTTCTTTGTTTTCATATGTGTTTGGATTATTTAAACCACTCACAATCTTTTTTATTTCTTAGAAGACTTATCTAAACATGCAAGCGTTGTTGTTTTGCACACCCAAGTGACAAAACCAACACAACAAAAATATTTCCATGTCTCTACAAAATTGCAAAAACTTAAAATTTTTGGATTTAAGTAGAAACAATCTATCAGGGAAAGTGCCTGAATGGATTGGGAATCTTTGGATGCTCTGCATAATCATTCTCAGATCAAATAATTTTGAAGGTGAGATATCGATGTAGATTCGATACCTTCAGAAACTCCAAATTATTGACTTAGTAATGAACCATTTGTGCGGTTTGATGCCACGATTGCTTTCAAACTTATCAACAATGATGAATAATGATTTCACTAGGTCAAGGTATCAGTCCATCAAGGACAGTCCCGTACAGATGTAGTTCATTTGATGGAAAATGGTCACAACATGTAGTATATTTTCACCAACCTCTGGAGTGACACTTCTATGGATCTCTCGGGAAACAATCGTACGGGTGACATCCCAAAGAGTATTGGATATCTAAATTGTCTGAGGATGTTGAATCCATCACATAATAATCTTACGAGACAGATTCCCCAAGAATTTGGCAGCATGGTCTATTCATAAGCTTTAGATATGCCAGGTAACTAGTTAGAGGGGAAATTACCTATAGCATTTGCATATTTGAACTCGCTGGGCTTCTTAAACCTATCGAGTAATAAAATATCAGGGAGGATTCCAAATGGGCGTCATTTTGACACATTTGAGGAAACTTCATTCTCGGGTAATTAAGAGCTGTGTGGGCTTCCCCTTACAAGAAACTGCAACGAACACACTCGAGAGGAGGGTGAATATTGTGACAAGGCTATGCATTGTTGGGAATCATGGGAAGTTGGGTTTGGATATGGATGGGAAATAGGATTTGGAGGTGTGATTGGAGCATTAGTTCTCAACATGCAAGGTAAAATATTTTGAATAATAGTGTCTGGTATATGACAAGAAAATATTTATAGTATTAGAAAAGTATTTGCAAGGTAAAACCGAGGGTTTCCAAATTTAATTAACAAATTCTAATCAGGTATAAATTTGACTGACACACTCTTATTCATCAAGTAATTTTTTATGACATTTTATTTTTATATTTTCTTGTCATTTAAACATTATGTGTCATATGTGTTTTTATTTTTTCCTGTCATTTAAATATTATGTCTCATATGTGTTTATTTTTATTTTTATTGTAAATACAAAAGCATCTGAGGCACAACATAAAATTATTATGAAATTGCATTTAACATAACATCATCAAATTTTTTCACATGGAATACAACACTATTAAAAACATAAACAAAAAATTGTAGCATATTACCTTGATATAAGAGTTTTCACACAGTTTCAATTTTGAAAATCACCAAATAAGAGGTTCCAACTTTTTTCTATGTCTCAATTCCACATACATCCAATCATTATACAAAAAAAATCGACCAAACACTAAGTAGTATGCATGCAATCATGCCAAGATAGCTATAGCCTATGGGAAAAGGAAAAGAGTAGTTACAAATGGTTGTTGTAAAAATAATAATAAAAGTTTTGGATTACAAAATTTGAAATAAGTATCCTTATTAATACATGAATTAATAAATATTACTAGATTATTTTGGATTTGGTTTTCTAAATAGGAACTACTAATGTTTTATAAAATGAAATAAATTAGAGCTTGTGAGATGTCAGTGACACGCATGTTTATTGTTATTATCAAGATTCAAAGAGACATTAAAAACACAAGTGGAAAGGTATTGAAATGTGGATTCTCAAAATCCAAATATAATGAGAAAATAAGTGTGCAAGAAGATGTTTTCTAGCTTCATCCAAACAAAGACAAATTCCATCACTGCAATTGCAATTTAATATTAATGAGTCGTATCTCTCTGGATAGTTGCATGTAGGCTTTGGGCAGTGTTTCTGAATCCTTGATCTTTTCTTCCCTCTCAGCCTTCACTTTTCAACTAGGATGTGATAGTATGAAGGTGTTTTGCAACCACAACCTTTGCGATAATATTTGTAACTTATGCAATGTGTTATGCATATAACTTGTAATTTGCAACCTCCATCTTCTATAGAATTTGTAACGTATACTATGCATGAGATTTGTTATAGAATTTATAACTTGTATTATTTATGCTTTACACAAAAATCATCATTCAAATTTAGGAAATTGTTATTATATATCTATCTATCTATCTATATATCTATATATATATAGAATAATAATAATAATAATCCATTTTTAAGGTCACGGCCAAACCAAACCAAATTGGTGTATGAGACCCCTTTGTTTGTGGGACAAGGAACCCCCCTCCACCTAGCAATTTGACTGGTAACCCTACCCCCTTTGGATTTCAACTTGTGACCTCTTAAGAGGAAACACATGTTCTTAACCATTAGGCCCACTCAGATTG
>JASDQU010735713.1:273557-292853 GCA_032191745.1 Picea mariana | reverse complement strand
AAAATATATTATTCTACCTATATGACGGGTTAGGGAGGTTAGGTCCCTAACATGCACTCCCCCTTAAAAAACAACCTTGTCCTCAAGGCTTGTGATGAGGAAATTGTTGCAGGATGGTAGTCAGTTACCAGGTGGAATCTTTCGACTGTGTCATCCCAATGAACTAAAAATTCATTGATAGTGTGTTGATGGAGATGATGCTCACGCTAGTTCAAGACTGCTTGTGGTTGCAACCAAATGGAACCTTCTTCATCCAACTCAAGTACACTGGTTTGGGTCTGGCACTTAGTGCCAAGTATTTAAGTAGGAAACATGAAAAATAGGGTGGAGCTTAGAGTTATTGGGAAACACTAATTGGTAGGCCATTAACCCCACTCTCTTGAGATTACAGTAAGCACCATAAAATTTGGGGGCGATTTTATGACAGTGATGGGATTTGAGTGAAGTATTATTATAAGGTTGTAGATGAAGAAACACCTGGTCCCCTTCAGCAAATTCACATTTAGAATGACCTTGGTTTTCTTTTTGTTTCATGCGATTCTGAGCCATGAGAAAAATTCCTTTGGGAGTACGGAGAATGGCCATGTGGACTATACGAGTTTGATCCACCCGTTGAACCTTGGAGAAATTTAACATGTATGATATAACTAAGGGTGAATTTTTTCCATAGACTGTTTCAAAGGGATTAATGTCAGTGGAAGTATTGTAAGAGGTGTTTTACCACCATTCAATGAGGAGTAGCCACTGAACCCACTGATTTTTTCTATCACATGAAAAAAACCTCAAATAGGTTTCCAAACACTTTTTGTCCGCTTTAGTTTGTCCATTAGTCTGATCATGATATGTTGTGTTGAGATGCAAATGGGTTCCCTGGAGTTTGAAAAATTCTTGCCAAAAAGTGATGGTGAAAGTTGGATCGTGGCCATAAATAATAGAATGAGGCATGCCATGGAGTTTGAAGTTATTATCCATAACAATATGAGCGACAATGGATGTTGTGAGTGGGTTTTGAAGAGCACAAAAATGAGCATATTTGGAAAGACGATCCACAATTACCATGATGACTGACTTATTGTTGGATTTAGGTAAGCCAACAATGAAGTCCATAGAAATATATATCCAAATAGTAGGTGGAATCGGAAGCAGTTGGAGTGTGCCTAGAGATTTGACTGTCTCTCTCGTATTGTGTTGACATGTATCAAATTCATCCACAAAGGTGCGGACGTCTCGTTTCATACCATCCTAGAAAAAATAATGTTTGACCCGTTCATAGGTTTTGGTCAAACCAGAATGCCCAGTTGTAGTTGAAGCATGAAATTCAGATAACATGGTAGATTTAAGGTTTGATTTCTTTCTTAGATATAGGTGACCTTTATAATGAATCTTGTCATGGTGCCACGAGTACCCTCAAGAAGATTGTGGATCCTTATTCAGTGTTTGTATCAATTTTAAAAGTTTGGGATATTATAACCATTCCTAGATAACATCTTGAAGCCAACCTGTGATAATGAAAGAGAGGGAAAAAGGGACCCTTCATATTTTCTGGAAAGGGCATCAGCCACCAAATTTTCTTTTCCTTTTTTGTAGATGATCTCATAATCATATCCAAAGAGCTTGGTTACCCATTTTTGTTGCTCCAACGAAGAAATTATTTGTTCCATAAAATGCTTGAGGCCTTGATGATTAGTTTTAATTTGGAAGCATTACCCCAAGAGATAAGGACATCAGAGATCCACAACGTGTARAATAGCCAACATTTCCTTTTCATAAGTGTATTGTYCCAAATGGAGCTCGAGCAATTGTTTACTGGTGAACTCCAAAGGTCATCCATATTGCATGAGKTCAGCCCCAATGTCTTTCCCTGAGGAATCACACTCCAATACAAAGGTCTCGTTGATGTGAAGGAGAGTYAGAATAAGAGTAGTGCACATAGTTTCTTTCAAGGCTTGGAAGGAATGGTTTGTTGTTGGAGTCTAACTAAAATCATTATTTTTAAGAAGTGTTGTGAGGGGAGATACAATTTTTCCATAATTACAAAAAAACTTGAGATAATAACCTRTCAAACCCAAGAATCCACACAGACTTTTAATATCTTTTGAGTGTGGCCAATCYTGCATAGATTCAATTTTCTTTGGATCCACCTTGATACCATCCTTGYCAAMAATATGTCCCTAGTACTCAATTTCAAAGGCCACAAAAGAACATTTAAAGTGCTTAAGAAAATATTTATGCTGAGACAATAGTTGTAGAACTTGATCCACATGGGAAAGATTGGCTTGCCAAGTTTGGACATATATGAGGATTTCATCAAAGAAAATGAGGAAAAAACTATGGAAGACATGATTAATAAGACTTTTAAAAGTGGAGGGAGCATTACAGAGGTTGAATGGAATAACCAAGAACTCATAGTGGCCCTCATGAGTTTGGAAGTCAGTCTTGGGAATTTCTTCTTCCTTCATACAAATATGGTGGTATCCAGAGTGGATATAATTTTTGGTAAAATACTTAGCACCAATTAATTCATCCATAAAGTCAACAATCATAGCAATGTGAAATTTTTCTTTGATGGTGATCTTGTTGAGGGTGCAAAAATCAGAACACATGTGACAAGTACCTTCTTTCTTGTTTACCATGACTACTTGATAAGAATAGGGGTTGGTACTGAGATAGATGACACCAACTTCTAGAAATTCTTGAACAATATTCTCAATTTCATTATACTGGGTGAAGGAATGACGATAAGGGAGAAAATTTGGAGGAATACTTCCCTGAATGAGAGGAATGAAATGATCATGGACACCTTAAGAAGGGGGAAGTCCCCCGAGGTTTGAAACATAACTTGGTGTTGGGAGAGGATAGATTGGCAGGATGGACAAGGGGTGTCTCAACTACCTGAATGGAATGAAGTTGGGAAATAATGACATAATGAMTTTTTCTGAGGAGATTTTCCATTCAGTGGGAATKGATGATCTTTGGTGACCCTATTATGATGCCTTGGAACTAGTGCAATTGGTCCTTCTACTRGAATTACATGGTTAATTTATGGAAATCCATGGTGATAGGGCCGAGAGTGCATAACCATTTAACACCAAGTACAATGTCACAACCTCCCATGTCAATAGAAAACATATGAGATTTTAGGTGGTACTGACCAATTTGTAGGAATGCATTTTCACAATGCCCTCTACATTTTCATGGAATCCCCATTAACAATCATGATTTGGAAATTATTAATTGGGAAGATATAGAAATTGACTTCTTGGGAAATGGGGCGATGAACAAAATTATGGGTGATGCCATTGATATGTTTCCATTTCTGAATGTAGCCAATTAACTTGAGGGTTTGGGGAGCAGAGAAACAAGTGAGTGCATTCATGGAAATCAATGGTTCAACTTCTCGTGGATAAAATGGAGGATTTTAAGATCAACTAGTGGGGTTATCTCGAGTACATGAGAAACATCAACCTCTTCTTCAGAAACATCCTCAGTCATATCCATAAAAATCTTTCAGTCCTTACACTTGTGCCCTGGAAAATACTTGTCATCGCAATTATAACAAAGACCTTTAAGCTGGCATTCATCCATTTCGTCCGAATTCAATTTCTAAATCTTGAGGGGAGTGGCAGGAGGGGCAGGAAGGGTGGGTTTAGGGCGAGGAATAAAGGGTGTTTTTCTAGTTTGGGATGAGATTACCTGTTTTGATTCCTTATCCCTTTTAGTAGCTTCCAACCAATTCTGGGGGTGAGACATGAGGACATGGGCACATATTTCATCCTTGAGGCCACTGATAAAACATTCCCTGAAAAAACCATCTGTCATGCCCTTCGTTCTGAAAGCCAATTTCTCCAATCCAACTATAAACTCTCCCACTTGGACATTTTTTTTTAGCTTGGTCAAACATCCTAAATGATGGGTGTCGGTGTCAAAGAAATCATAAATCTCTGTAAAAAATTGTGTCCAAGCTACATACCCTTGGCATGCCTTTTTACGCCATTTCCAACATTTCCAACATTCAGGATCCAAATGGAGAACAACATAATAGAGTTTGGCCAAATCATCGGTAATGTCATGCAAAGAGAAGTAGTGTTAAATTTGGGTGACCCGGCCTATGGGGTATGATCCATCAAATGTTTGCACATCAAATCTAGGAACGTGTAGGTCACGTTGAAAGTGACTGGAATGAAAATTATGGGAAGTGGAGATCACCTTTGAGGTGAAAAGGTTGGTCAGATGAGGGAAAAATGCCAGTCACTAAAATAAATATTCTTAGGTGCAAAATTCTACTAAAAGAAATAGTCAAGTTATTTCTCTATAGGACTTATACAACTTGAGACTCTTCAAGTTATTCAAATCCATGGAATTAGATGGCTCTCACGAGAACAAGTCATTGAAATAATTGTTGTATTGATGTCTCACACAATGACTTTTTGGAAAAATCAAAGGAAGGATTCATGGTATGATAAGGAAAGGACATTTTAGTTTAGTTTTTTTTGCATTTTCTTGCAAATGTAGTGTGTTAACTAAACAAGTTGAGTAAGACATTGCAAGAAGACTATGTTGGCTACCTCTTTATGGAAAACCATATATGTTACTATAAATAAGTTAAAATGATGTTTTTTAAGAAGTGATATATTTTCATATGGCACATGCCACTTATATAAATTTTCAAATGCCTCTAAATTTGATTATCTAGAAATTTATTGATAAAGAGAGATTTGTTCATAAGCACAAATTGTGATTTGTAACAATTCCACATGGATATGGTAATTTTGTTGATAAAAAAATAAATCATAAAAACCTTTCATTCATGGTTCATGAGATATTTGCAAACAACTTGCAAAATAATAGGTTCAAGCACTTATAAAGTGTTTGAATGAAAGATTCCCCAATACTTATTTTTTCAACTCTATAAGGTTGTTTATCCCTTGTCATTATGTACATAACGTTCATGGAAGAGAATATAATTTAAAGTGTTCCTGTAGTGTACTTAACCCCAAAATTTTAAAGCAATCACATAAAATGTAGTGCAAAACCCAAACACACAAGAGAGAAGAGAGATAAAAATATAGATCCATGTTTGCTTGGCTCTTCAAGGAGTAAACCTCCAAGAGAAATGCTTCAAATACAATAATCATTCTTGAAAAATCAAAGTATAACCTTCTACTTAATATATATCCATCCATAGAGAGCCTTAAGTACCTATGAGCTCCTTATAATGAGCGATGAACAACTAATTTGGGCCTTATTACCAAAAAGGACCCTTTATTACAATGGGTGACTATTAACTAAATATTTAATGGACCTTATTCAAGGAAGGTGGCCTCATACTCTAATAAAGTATATAAGTAAGGGGCTTAGGGTAGGACCCTAACAATTGGCTTAAAAATATTTTTCAACACCCGTAACATACTATATGTGAGAGGGAAGAAGACAAAACATTATTTGATTTTGAACATTTCCTGAAAGAGTTGCATGCATTTGTTGATACTATTCATGTTAATTGTGAGGGATCATCCATGAAATATGCTTTGAGGTTTTTTTGTGCCACCAAGTTATATACAAATTTTCCGAACATGTCAAAGTTATGGAAAGAAATACTTACTATACTTGCAAGTACAATGGCATGTGAGAGAGGATTATCAAGAAAAAACATAAAAAATGATGTAGGATGAACAAAACTACTATTGGCTACATTATATAGCTTGAAACGAATTTCACTAACACTATTTGATTCATTAATGATGGAATGGAATAGGGTATATGAAATTTCGAAAGATGATAAGCGAAGAAGAGTCTTAAATATTTAAGGATTTTTTTTTCTTCTATTTATCTTTTTAATGATGTTGTTTTCCATATGATATAGGGAACATTAAATATTCTATATAAACTTTTGTTGTTTTATGATGTTATGTCAAATATGATTTCATAATTTAATTTTATATTATGTACAAGTTGCCTTTGTATTCATAACAAAAATTACTCTCGTATTCATGACAAAAATGAGCAAAAACCAATATAATACATATAATTTAAATTTAAATGACGAGAAAAAATAAATATAAATATTATGCAAAAGAAATTAAAAAAATATATATCACATAAAAAAAATCAGTTTACCACTTATACCCTACCCTGATTGCGACGATGCTCTATTGGCATGTAAATGAGATGTTATGAATGCTATTAAATGTTGGAACTACGAAGTTAGAGATCCATTCACATTTTTTCAATACTTCATTTGGTTTCCTTTGAGTGTATCACTCTATCTTGATCTAGGTTAGAATTGGTAAAGTTTTTTCTGACTAATTAACAACCAACTATAATGTGCATGTCATTCTGTAATTGCAACTCATAAATTCCAGTATATTGTGTCGGGTGTAGAGTTTCATGGCTTATGAATCTCAAAATTCCTTTTTGCCATACAACATGTTTTCCTCGCTAGATATCCAATGCTTGATAGTATATTTGAAATTGATGTTACTTTTCTTTAGAATAGTTTCAATTAGCACATATCACGTTTTCATAAATAACATATGTGGAGTTGCTCCTTGATCTAGATACTAACATTTCAAAATTGTTGCAGTCATTCACGCAAGAAATAATCCAACAACTCTACATGTAGTGGAATGTTTTTCATTTCCTTCTTAAATGTTATTTTGGACAATACTACCTGATGTCCCCTTCTTCACTATGTTAACATTATATTTTAGTATTATTTCTCTTTCCATCCTAGTATTTCTTTGGGGGAATTCAGTTTATGTTATGATTGGAATGTAAGAAATATGAATCAACAAATACCTTAAAATCGCTCGCTATGACAGAAAAGTATAACTTATGAGTGGGCCCTTTGTTGGCAAATGTTCCACATGAGGAATTTTAAATATGCTCATTTATCTCATGCACAATGTCCAATGAATATTCAAATTCCTTCTCATTAATTGTTTTTTATCTTATCTAAATACACAGACACAACGACATGGTTGTACTAGTAAGACTACTCCATCAACAAACCACGACATGTTCCTGATCAGACATAATGAACTTTGTTGGACTGAAAATGATATAGTTAGTATCGAATGAATTTGTTACACGAGATGCGTAGATCTCTCTAGAAAAAAAAGGAGCTTAACATCTAGAATGGCATCTCGTTTGGCATTGGTATATTCCTTTTCTATCTAATTTATATGGCACATGAATTATGATAATAATAGAAGAGAAACATATACGATCGAGTATATACCCAACACAAAGATACCATGCAAGGGCCCTCATCTCGAAACTATGATATTGTTCACTTGAATTCCTTCTTACACATTGTGGTCAATTCACCAACTGACTCTTATCTAGATGATGTATCTCTTTATCAACTCTTATCTAGATGATGTATCTCTTTATCAATAGATACTGTAGATTTAAACCTTGTACAATTATTTATTGAAAACAATTTTTGAATAAAAGAACAAAAAATATACAATGGAAAATACACACATTATATAAATATTTTTCCCCTCGAAACTCAAACCAAGAAAATCGGCATATTTTATATTCATCTTCCCATACATTGTTTATAAGACAATATACATATAGGATCTTGTAGCATCCAAAACCTTAATCCAATAACCCAGATTTGTCAACAATCCTAATTCCTTAACCGAAAATAGAAAACCAACGGTGAAAATCATGTGCCAAAAACCGCCTAAAAAATGACACAAAAAACTGCCAAGAAAAACATTTATAACACATACCCAACATTCTCCACCTTGTTGTTTCCTTTGAATACAGAGGGTTACAAGGTTACATAGTCAACAATCCAGGGCAACAATCCTCGTAGATCCCCTACATCAAGAGAACTTTTCAATGCTCACAAATTTTGTTAATAAATCTGCAACATTCTTCAAAGTGTCCACCTTCATCAACAACACCTTCTTTTCTTCAACCATTTCTCTCACAAAGTGATATTGAATATCAATATGCTTTGTCTTCTAATGATAAGATGAGTTATTCGCAAGAAAAATTTCACTCCGACTGTCACAATCTATCCTTACAGTTTATTGTACCAACCCAATACCCGAACACAATCTTTGTAACCATATTGCATCCTTTCTTACACGAGTCACTGCCATGTATTCAACTTATGTAGTTGAAAGTACTACTACTGAATATCTTTATCTCATCCAACTAATTGATCCTCCCAAAAGGTTAAACACATACCCACTTGTAAATCTTCTATGATCTAGATATCCAACCTAGTCTGCATCCAAAAATCCATGTATTTCCAACACTTTGTCCAAACCTGGTCTTCCTTGGTAGAACAATCCATAACTAGTAGTGCCACAAAAATACCTGAAAACTCTCTTTACTGTTGTCCAATGATCATTCCCTAGTTTTGACATATACTTGCTCAAAACTCCCACTACATGTGCAATGTCTGGTCTAGTACAAACCATTGCATGCATCAAACTTCCAACCACACTCACATATGGAACACGATACATGTCCTCCTTGTCCTCTTGTGTCTTGCAACACAAATATGTAGATAACTTTACACCTACAATAATAGGGATCGTGACTGGTTTACATTCCTACATATTAAACCTCTGCAATATTGTCTCAACACATTTTCTCTGATTTAAACAGAGCTTTATGTTTTTATGATCTCTTTTGATCTCGACATATTTTCTCTAATTTAAACAAAGATCTATATTTTTTTGTCTCCACATCTTGGATAATATCCTTCTTGTTTCCTATAAACAACATGGTCATCCACATACAAGACCAAATAAATCAAATGATCACCAATTCATTTGAAATATACACATTGATCCTCTTTTCTTCTCGTGAAGCCAAGTCCCAACACATAAGTATCAAATTTTTGATACCACATCCTTGGTGATTTTTTTAAACCATATAGGGAATTTTTCAGCTTGCATACCAAATCCTTATTTCCCTTCATAGCAAAGCCTTATGGATGCTTCATGTAGATTTCTTCTTCGAGATACACATGTAGGAATGTTGTCTTCACATCCATCTATTCTACTTCAAAATCAAATGCAACAACAATAGATAATAGAAATATGATAGAGGTTAACTTGGAAACATGAGAAAAAGTATCACCAAAATCAATTCCCTCAACTTGGGAATAACCCTTTGCTACTAATCAATCTTTGTAAAAACTCCACTTTCCCTTCTGCATTCAACTTATTTTTAAATACCCATTTACTACTAATGGGATTCTTCCATTAGGAAACTCCTATAGATTCCAAGCCTCATTCTTATCCAAGGTTTCCATTTCTTCAACCATGTCCCAAATTTTTCCATCCTCTGAATCCATTGCCTCCCTAACAATTCTAGGATCATCATCAATAATAGAAAAAGAAAAATTTGAACATAAATCAGGTGGAGTATAGATTTCTGATAACCATTTTTCTCACACTGATCTCCTCAATATGCAAGTATGAGGATCTTCTTCTTTCAATTCATGTTCTTGTAGATAGTCTGATTCATCATCCTTTAATTAAATCAAACACTTTATTCTCTGGTTCTTCCTTATTTGGTAGGACTTCCTATTTGAAAACATCTTTCATTTTTCTAAATACCACATCTCAACTATACACAACCTTATTAGTGTCTGGGTTACAAATCTTATAACCTTTGAGACCATCCTTATACCCAATAAAGATACACTTTTCAACCTTCTTATCTAGCTTACTCCTATTTTCCTTTGGAACATGAACATAGGCTTCACAGCCAAAGACATTGACATGTGTGAGACAGGGTTTCTTACTAGTCCATATCTCGATTGGAGTGTTTTCATCTAGTGTTGATGAGGGTGAACGATTGACCATGTAACATGCAGTACCCACTACCTCTACCCATAATTATTTCCCTAACTTGACACCACTAAGCATGCACCTTGATTTTTCCATCAATATCTTGCTCATCCTTTTTGCAACTCTGTTTTTCTGAGGGGTATAAGGAGTACTCTTTTGATGCAGGAGAATCACTCCACGTCATCAAGCGCCAGTCAGCCAGTGCACCCAGCATGCATTCAATGGAGAGGAGAGGCACAACCCTCTCACTTTCAAATTTCAAATTTGAATTTAATGTATTAAATGTTTGTAAGGCTAGTAGAGCCAAGTCGTGCCTTTGAGCATGTTGTAGTTGGTTTCTCCTTAATGACTGACAGGTCGATGGGGATCTAGATCCGATTCAGATTAGATGGCCCATTCAATGTAATTCATTGAAATTTATGAGAGATGGTGAGATGGAGGGAAGAGCTCAAGGAGCCCCTTATTGTAAAAAGATCTTAGCACATTATTTTTGAGAGAGCTCGAATATTGAAATAGTTCAAATATTGAGATAGAATATAAGGGAGAAGAGAGGAAATGGTGACTCTGTTGTAGTCTGAGCTCACATTGTAAAGAGGCATTTCATATTAATACAATCAGAGAAGTTTTTCCTGCATGTTATTCTGTGTATTTTGATGAATGTCTTTATGTGTTTATGATATGATGTAGATGTATGTTAGATGTGCATTTGCAGGGATAGATAGATTTTTCTATCTATGGGTTTACTGATTTCACGTCTGGTTCTTTGAGGCTTCATGCAAGAGGTTGCATGACAGAACGTTGCGGGCTCCATAAGCCAGTGCATATAATGCACTTCTAAATTCTATCGAATTTGGACAGAGTCATGCCAAGAGGGCACACCAGAGGAAGTCTTAAACTCGAGGAGAGAAACCTCAAGGTT
Organism: Picea mariana; assembly: GCA_032191745.1. NCBI lineage: Eukaryota > Viridiplantae > Streptophyta > Pinopsida > Pinales > Pinaceae > Picea > Picea mariana. The sequence continues at coordinate 282,104 of JASDQU010735713.1, read as the reverse complement.
GTTGAACACCTTGGAGGTGAGATTGTGCAGAGAAAGGCACAGAGAAGACAAAATCATTGAAGTTTTTGTAGATCTCTTCCAGAAGGGCATCGAGCATGTGCATAGAGTGCACCAGGGAACTCTATTTCGAGTTCTTAGAGAAGGAAATATCAAAGAAGGACCTCCCACAGAGTTTTTGAACACTCTGTTGGTACAACGAAGGTGTGCTAGAGCATAATTCGTCAGGAGGGCACTTATACTCCCTTGAGGGGAGAAGAGAGACAGAGTTATCGAAGACTCTGCTTGGAAGAATAATGCTTTGGTCCACAAGGTTCACAAAATCTCAAGAGGTCGAGCACGAAGCTCCCAAGAAGGCACCAAATTTCCCATTTGAAGGAAAAGATGAGGGCCAATTCTCTTAGAGACTGAGTGAATTCGAAAGGCTTAGGAAGAATAGCGCAAATGTGTGTAAGGACCATGCAATGAGTCGTAGAGGCCAAGAAAAACCCTTTGAGGTTTCAAAGTTGACAAAGCTCAGGAAGGATAACATTTTATGGAACGTAGGCGAGACCCATTGTCACAGGGTTCGCAGAGAAATCAAAGGCCATAGCCTTTGAGACACTTAAAATATTGTAAGGCGGGAAGGAGGAGCACAACCATCATTGATTTGAACACTGGAGAAGAGATCTAAACTGTTCGATCCACGTCCAGGCACACAGGAGGAATGCGCATATGTAAGTTAGGTCTGGGCTCTCAGATCTAGTGCAGAGGACCGATATCCATCGAATCCGGGAGAAGCAGCATGCAGGTTAACCTCGTGTATGTGCTGGGGAGAAGGACTTTTCAAAGTCCCGGAGGAAATCGGGACCATCCATTTAAAGAACACATGGCGAGGGGTCAGGGTTCAGAGAAAACTTTGAAAGGTTGTAGGTCGTCAGATCCAGAGAGAATTTGAACTGTAGATCCAGAGTCAACAAATTTCGGGAGTCGGAGATTCAAAGGACAAGGGAGGAGACTGTACTCCATATCCCCAAATCACGAAAGCTGGAGGATTCAGAGGAGTATCTCTAGGTCATAGAACAGGGTTACATGGAGAAGGATTAAAGGAGGAACGAAAGAGCCGTTAGGCCCATTTCGATATTTCAGCAATTTTGAGAACAAGGAGCCAGGGCACTTTGCATTGAAAACCATGAAGTCGTGAAACGCGATGTGTCTTTGGAGTAGGTTGTGGTCACAGAGGAAGCAGTCACATGGACCGATATTTGGGCAGGGGCTAATCGTCATTGAGCCATTTTGGCATTCGGGGATTGAAGAGTCAAGAGACTTGACATTAGGATTCGCGAAGTTGTGAAATGCAAAAAGTGCCCTATGGGCTCAGCCAGTGGTCACAGGTGATGGTCGTGTGATGCATACCCCCAAACCCTCAGGTCCAAGGTCCATGCAGGATCATTCTAATCTGCCCTTTGAGGCTGATTGACTCGTTGATTTCCCCTCAGGGAATACCCTCATACACAACAGTGTATCTACAGGTCTTTATGGGTGTGCCTGCGTGATCATACACTAAGCATCAACCCAAATCTTTCGATCAAACAATATGATCACACCTTTCACGATTTTGGAACTTCAGATTTCGTGACATCGTGACTTATCCTTTTGAGTTTCTTGACCCTCCAACTGCCGAAACCTGAAATTCCGATTCGTCGAAATTGTTATCACGTTTCGCGATTTCAAGAATATTGGAACAAAGAATCTTGATCCTTGTCCTTGAAAATTCCAAAATTCTGAATCCCAATAAGTTCAGCAAAGGTTGGTCCCACAACGGACTTCTCACTTCATCGAGATTTCAGACTTCATGATTTTGTGAATCCAGATGCAAAGCTCCCAACTCTCTAACATCCGAACCCTGAAATAGTCAACAAGGATTGACTCCACCTTTTTGATGAGGACACACCACCTGTCCACTCAACCACTTCCTGTCTCTGACGTGGACTCCTGCCACTTGTCACTTTTTTGGGTTTTCAGGACTTTTGCTCCCAAAGTGTTGTCTCCTCTGTCTCCCGACACCCGAAATGCCGAAATCCCGAAACTCTAATCCAATTCTTGTCGCAACTCATGATTTTGGGAGTTTCATTTTCGCTATGCTCAACTCCTTAGCATTAGGACCCCCGAAATGCTGAAATGATCTGACGGCTAGCGCAAATCACGATCAATGGTCCACGTTGATTCTGGATCCTAGAGTGGAAAGCTTGCTCACATTTAACCACCCTGCAACTTCTTTAGATCCTACCGTCCTCGTGATTTTGGGAATACTCCACGGAGAATTCCAACCGTTCGTCCCCTCTTGGATAACTCCTACAAAATAAACCAATGTTCCTTCACCTGGACTTGATTCCTGCAAAACATCTTCTCTTTGTCTCCCCTTTGATTATATCAAATGCACTAACCCTCCTGAGATTTTCTTTACAACTCGAGTCTTCAGAAAGACTCCTGCACGCACTCCTTGCGACAACCTTCAAATACTTCTAAGTATTTGATTATCTTGACTCTGTGCACCCTCCTGCAACAACAATCCTTCAATTCTTCCCTTGGTTGATAAGTTCTAGACTTTCAACCAGCCTGTGCACACCTTGCACGGCTTCTGTACCTCACCTGCACTTCTAAGGGAATGAGAACAACGGTATCTCTCCTAAGCTTTCAGAGATAAACTCTGAACCTTCGTTAATGCACTCCTTGCGGACGATTTCACTACACTCCTTGCAGGAACTTCTAACTCAGATTGAAAAACAATTGAAACTCATTCTCTCTCTCTCTCAGTCTTCAAACATTCAACATGAAATCATACATTCACACAATATTAAAGCAAATGTGTAACAGAGAGAATAAACAACCATAAGCATACCATTTAGCATGTATACACAGAAAGCATCATAACACCATGAATCTGAATCAAAGCTCTTTTCATTAATTCAAACTTCTGTACATGGGTTCTTCTCTACAACTTTCTGCTACAACTCTCTTCTTCTTCTCTATGCTCTAATGATACAATTGATAATGTTACAATGATACAAAGGTGAGGGTGTCTATAGTTGGTTTTACCTTCTACGCTGCTAACTGTCTAATCTGGAATTCAAATCTACCTACTTTCATTTACTGGGCATAAATGCCTCTACCTACCACAAATGAGAGAAAATCGTTCATGATCTATTTACATCCTCCAAAATATAAATGCAAGGTACACCTTATACATAAATATTTCAAAAACATTCCAAAACACTTTTGCAATGTGTTGAAATGTGTTGGCGCTCATCCCAGCTGTCTTCCGCCCCCGCACTCGCTTGTTGCTGGCACTGCTCCTGCATCATACTCCCTCGCTTGAAAATTTTCATGGACTCCTGTTCATGATCTCTTGCACAGTCTATCCATGCTTATGAATTTCTGCTTCATTTTCCTAGCTGGTGTCTTCAACTAGATGTCCCTTCCATTTGACCAAGTATTCAAAATACTCTTTCCTCCTGGTCTTCTTGATGACCCTCTTGTCAAGTATACCTTCCATCTGTGGCTTTTCAGCTATAGGCATTTGTTTAGTCCATTGAACCTCTGTTTGTCCATTCTCTACTCCTGCTTTTCCAGCTCTGTAAGGGTACAAATCTGAGATGTTGAATATCGGTGAAATTTCGATACCATCGGGTAATTCAATCTCATATGCGTTTGCCCCAAATTTCTTCAAGACCCTGCATGGTCCAATCTTTTTCATCTCAAGCTTGTTTTATGTTCCTCTTGGGAACCTTTCTTTCCTCAGATGTGAAAGAATCAAATCATCAACTTCAAATTGAAGCTCGCGCCTGTGTTGATCTGCTCTGCACTTGTACTCTTGACTTGAATTCTGCAATTGCTCCCTCACTTGGCTATGAATTTCCTTCATTGCTTCTGCAAAATCCTCTACACTAGCACTTCTGAACTCAGTCTATTCTGAATCTTTCAATTCAGACACTCCCCTGGGTTACATTCCATAAACAATCTGAAATGGACTCTGCTCTGTGCTTCTGTTGATTGAATCATTGTAACAAAATTCTACCTGTGGCAAAATGTGATCCCACTGACTGTGGTGTTCAGTCACGAGGCTTCTCAGTAAATCTCCCAAGCTCCTGTTCACAACTTCTGTTTTCCCATCCGTCTGAGGATGATAAGCTGAGCTAAATGACAAACTTATCCCCAGCTTCTTCCATAAATTCTTCTTGAAAAGAATCTTGCTCCACTCAAGCAATCCATCATGTCATCCATCCTTGGCAATGGAAATCTATACCTGATGGTAATCTTATTGATTGCCCTCAAGTCTGTGCACATCCTCCAGCCTCCATATTTCTTTGGGATGAGCACTGATGGAACATCACATGGACTCAAGCTCTCTCTAATCAACCCTTTTTCCATTAAATCCTATACCTGTCTCTTGACCTCTTCATTCTCCCATGGTGTCAATCTATACGCTGCTTTGTTTGGTAAACTAGCTCTAGGTATAAGATCAATATGATGGCTTATACTTCTGATAGGTGGAAATGAACGAGGTAGTTCGTCCACTACTATATCAATGAATTCTTCCAGTAGCTACTGGATTTCCTCTGGTAGATCATCCACTCTTGTACTGGTTAAAACAATTCTAGGCTTCCTGACCACAATGAATTGTGTATCTTCCTTCTTCTTAACGTCCTTAAGGAGTTCCTTCCCACTCATGAGAAGTACAGTGTTGCTTACCTCAGGTTTCACTTCTTTATCCTTAATCGGCAACAACATGTGAGTTCTCCCATTCTTCTCCAGGGTGTATGTTTTCTTTCTCCCATAATGAATCACATTTCTGTCATATTTCCATGGTTTACCCAGAAATAGATGACAAACATCCATGGGAATAACATCACATAGTATTTCATCCTTATATCCTCCTATTTTAAATTCAACTAAACATTGTTTAGTGACATTTACCTGATGTCCTTTTTGTAGCCATGAAACTCTGTATGGGCTTGGATGTTCAATAGTCTCCATCTCCATCTTTTCTACCATCTCTGTATAAATGAGATTGTTTGTGCTACCACTATCCATGATGACTTTGCATACCCTGTCTTTGGTCTTGCATGTAGTCTAGAAAAGTCTGTTCCTTTGGACAGGGTTCTCTGCCTCTTTCTCTAGCATTAAGAGAACTTTTCTCATCATCAGTGATCCTCTTCCTTCAACATCTTCTGCCTTAACATTCCATCTCTGTGCTTCGGCAATGTGAGTTTTACCTCCTTCTTTCTTTTTATCCAAACATTCATAGGATTTATGTCCGTTTTCTCCACAAGTAAAGCATTTTATTTCTCCACCTCTGCCTCTTCCTCTTCCTCTGGTACAAGGAAAAGCATTCTTATCAGCATATTGTCCTCTCTGTGAGCTTCCTCCTCTCTCATGCTGAGTTTGAGGTTTCTTTCCCTCCTTTTGAGGTCTCTGAGTTCTGTCTTGGGCAATTGTCTTGTCTCTAGCTTGACTTTTGCCTCGGCCTCTTTGACCTTGCTTCTGGCTCAGATTTTCTTCAGCCTTCAAAGCCATCTGATAAGCATCTTCTACAGTCCAAATGATCATCATGCTCATCTCATATTGGATGTCATATCTCAGACCATTCATGTATCTGGCAACCTTTTCATCATCACTTTCCCGATGACCTGATCTGATGTTTAGTTTGTAGAACTCTTCAGTGTATTCTTTCACTGGCATTAACTTCTATCTCAAGTTCTACATTCTCTAAAATAGAGTAATTTGATAATCCTTGGGTATGAATTTTTCTTTCATCTTTGCAACCATTCTATCCCAACTCTTGATTTTATGCTTGCCTTTGCAGTGTCTATCAGCCTGCAGTTCATCCCACCATAATGTTGCATGCCCTTTAAGTCTCATGATAGCATGTTTGAACTTCCAGTCTTCCTCGATATCCTCATAGTCAAAGTATTTGTCCAAATCTCTAATCCAATCTAGAAGCTCTTCAACATCCAGGTTTCCTTCATATACTAGAATGTCCATTTTTTCTCTAGCACCTATCCTTGCAACAGCCCTGAATAGGCGTTCGTCTACAGCATATTCAACTACGACTTCTTCTTCATGTCCAACTTCATTCTCATTGTCAGCCTCATTGATATCCCTAGTGTCGACTGTGCACCTCTGTGCTATCTCCATGGCATCAAGCCTGGCACGTAGTTTGCGCATTTCCCTTTCCACTGCTGGATCAGGCATTGGTCTGTCTCTCCTTCTCAACGGCATGGCTGAGAAATATTTTTTTTCTTCCTCTGCTACAGAAAGCAAAGACTCTTTCTGTGCTCTAATACCAAATGATGCAGACCCCCAAACCCTCAGGTCCAAGGTCCACACAGGATCGTTCTAATGTGCCCTTTGAGCCTGATTGACTCATTGATTTCCCCTCGGGGATTACCCCTCATACACAGTAGTGCATCCACAGGTCCTTATGGGTGTGGTCACGTGATCAAACACGAAGTATCAACCCAAATCTTCCAACTGTCAAAACCCGAAATGTCGATTCACCAAAATTGTTATCACGTTTCGCAATTTCGGGAATCTCGGAACAAAGAATCCCAATCCCTTGTCCTCAAAAATGATGAAATGTTGAATCTCGACATGTTCAACAAAGGTTGGCCCCACAACGGACTTCTCACTTCATCAGGATTTCAGACTTCACAATTTCACAAATTCAGATGTAAAGGTCCCAACTCTCTAACCTCCGAACCCTGAAATAGTTAACAAGGATCAACTCCACCTTTTTGATGAGGACACACCACCTGTCTACTCAACCACTTCATGTTTCTTGACGCAGTAAGCGGCCACCCTCATGGTTCCACCCTGCTCTCACCAGGACCTCCTTCGTCTTACAGGCCCGAAGAGTCGAAGACTCTTTCCACTCCCCTCGGGAGTTACCCACAATATCCTCCTTCGACGATCTCCCCTTCGCGAATCAGGAAATCGAAACTCACGGATTCATGAGTTAACACCCACGAGATCGGGTCTCTCACTCCCCCGAATCCCGATGGTCAACGAATCAACACTTAGTTCCATCGGGGCTTTCCCTATCGGGAAATCGACCGATATGAAATCATGACTCACTTACACTATGAATCCCCGAACCCCGAACTCCGATATGCCGATATGCGATGGCACATGTGGATTCGACACCTCCACCTCTTCCTTCTATCGGCACTTCGATCCCCAATATGCCGATGTGCTTCCACCTGTACTCCACTAGCAACCGTGGTCCCACATGCCACGTCACTTTGGGATTTTGCTAATCGCGAATCCACGATACAATTTTTCTTTGTAGTCGAAAACCCCGAAACGTCGAACGCCAAAACCCCGAAGTCCGACTTCTCGGGATTGCGCGCCACCTGTCCCTGCCCTGATCAACGGTTCCCGTTAAATCGAGAAATCGCTACTCGTGATTTCGACGAGCATGAACTCTCACCTTGTCAACGTCGAATGCCGATCCCCAATATGCCGAAAACCGACGACATATTTCTTTTGCGCCTAAGGGTTAACTCCCACGCAGCTTCTCCATGATCAGACGATTGACGGGGTTTCGTGAGCCTCTCCTGGGAACCCTGGCCGTTGATTTTCTTCTTGGAGATCTCCTCAACGTCAAATCTCTTTGGTTTGAATCCCTTCAAGACGTGTTCCACACTATCTGTAAGGAACTATTCTTCCTAAGCTCCTCCTGTAGCTTCGACCTCTACAGAAGCTCGATTCTTATTCTCTTTCTCCCGCAGATGGAGAATATAAGGCTTCCTGGCAGTCTTCCAACTCAAGAAACCTATTGCTGAGTACTCTGGGTATTCAGTAACCTAGTAAAAGCTCCCTCAGTGGATGCTTCCCTCAGATGATAGAACTCAAAGAGTTCCTTCCTCCTCATGTCTATCTACAACCTTCCTCAACGCCCTCCTCGCGGAGCTTCCCTACCACAAAACACCCAACAGTTATGCTTTCTCCTTGCACTTACACGCTTCGCTCGACATCCTCCAGACGGAGCTCCTCAGAATCCTCGACAGAATTCTGGTCCTTCAGAACTCAGAGTGGAGTTCTTTCCTCCATGCACTTCTGTACACACGCTCGACACCTTCTTGGTAGAGCTCCTACAGAACTTCTCAAAGGTTCTGTCGACAACAGTGTCTCAGCTACACTGCCTTGTCTATTGAGGTGTTCAGTAACCCCACAAGTCCTCCTTCTGCATGAGTTGTTGAATTCAAGGCTGGTGCTCTCAGCACGTCTTTGTCTGACTCCTCACGAGTTCAAAAGTGCATCCTCAGTGCACTGGTATTCAGAGTCTCAACACTCTGTCACACCCTCATGGCATGAACCCTCAAAGACCTCTCAAACCTGAAATCAAACACACTCTCTGCAAAGGTATAATAACAACATATAATTACAGCATAAGGAAAACACTTACAGGCACACACATAAACAGAATATCATGCAGGAAAGACTGCTCTCTGTTCATATATCAACAATTGGAAAATGCCTATTTTTTTACAAGGTGTTTCCGAGCTC